>PVIY010004684.1:0-100494 GCA_004026745.1 Myrmecophaga tridactyla | reverse complement strand
ATAATCTAGATGAAAAGGACAAATTCTTAGAAACTTATAAATTTTATCTACACTGATTCAAGAAGAGGCAGAAGATCTCAACAAACCAACAACTTGTAAAGAGATTGAATCTGTAATCAAAAACCTTCCAACAAAGAAAAGTCCAGGATTCTTTGGCCTCATAAGAGAATTTTACCAAATATTCCAAAAATAATTAACATCAATCCTGCTCCAACTCTTCCAAGAAATTTAAGAGGAGGGAACACTCCATAATTCATTTTATGAGGCCAACATCACCCTCATACCAAAGGTAGATTAAGATACAAGAAAAGAAAACTACAGACCAATGTCTTTTATGAATATAGATGTGAAAATACTAAACAAAATATGAGTAAACCATATCCAATAGCATATTTAAAAAAAAATTTTTTAATATTTTTTAAAAAAATAGCATATCTACATGACCAAGTAGAATTTATCCCTGGTATGCAAACATGGTTCAACATAAGCAAATCAACTAATGTAATATACTACATGAATAGAATGAAGGGGGAAAAAATAAAACATGATCATCTCAAATGATGTATAAAAGGCATTTAACAAAATCCAGCACTGCTTCTTGATAAAAACACTTTGGAAGCTAGGAATAGAAGGAAACTTCCTTAACATGATTAAGGGCATCTATGAAAAACCTGCCACTAACATCATATGTAATGGTGAAAGACTGAAAGCTTTTCCTTTCATATAAGACATAAAACAAGGATGCCTACTGTCACCACTGTTATTCAACAGTGTACTGGAAGTTGTTTGTAAGGGCAATTCAACAAGGAAAAGAAGTAACAGGCATCCAAAGTGGAAAGGAAGAAGTAAAATTTTCTCTATTTGAAGATGATGTGATTCTATGTACACACAATCCTGAATAATCCATAGCAAATCTCCTAGAGTGGCAGGGTACAAGAGCAACACCCAATATTCATTAGTGTTTCTCTAAAGTAGTAACCAAAAATTTGGAGAAGAAATCAAGAAAAAAAATCCATTTATAATAGCAACTATGGAAATCAAATATCTAGAAATAAATCTAACCAAGGATATAAAGATTTGTTCACAGAAAGTTACAAAACATTACTACCAGGAATCAAAGCAGACCTAAATAAATGAAAGGACAATTCATATTCATGGATTGGAAAGCTAAATATTGTTAAGATGTCAATACTATACAAAGCAATTTGCAGATCTAATGCAATCCCAATTAAAGTGTCAACAACCTTCTTTGCAGAAATGGAAAAGCCAATTACCAAATTTAAATGGAAGGGTAAGGGGCCCCAAATCAGGAGTATTTCTATACACTAGTAATGAGCAATTTGAGGAGGAAATCAAGAAAAAAAATTCCATTTACAATAGCAACCAAAAGAATAAGATATTGAAGAATAAATTTAACTAAGGATACAAAGACCTATATACAGAAAACTATAAGAAATTGCTAAAAGAAATCATGGGAGACCTAAATAAATGGAAGGGCATACCAAGTTCAAGGATTGGAAGACTAAATATAGTTAAGATGTCAATTATACCCAAATTGATTTACAGATTCAATGCAATACCGATTAAAAATCCCAAAAACTTACTTTGCAGAAATAGAAAAACCAATAACCAAATTTATTTGGAAGGTCAGGTTATGCTGAATAGCTAAAAATATCTTGAGAAAGTAAAATGTAGTGGGAGGTCTCACACTACTTAACTTTAAAGCATATTATGAAGCTACAGTGGTCAAAACAGCATGGTACTGCCATAAAGATAGATATACTGACCAACGTAATTGAATAGAGTGTTCAGTTATCGACCCGTTCATATACGGACAAGTAATCTTTGATAATGCTGTCAAGCCAACTCACCTTGGACAGAGCACCCTCTTCAATAAATGGTGCTTGGAGAACTGGATATCCATCTGCAAAAGAATGAAAGAGGATCCATACCTCACACCTTATACAAAAAATAACTCAAAATGAATCAAAGATCTAAACATTAGAGCTGAAACCACAAAACTTTTAGAAGAAAATGTAGGGAACTATCTAATAAAACTTGTAATAGGAGGTGATTCCTAGATCTTATATCCAAAGCATGAGCATTAAAAGAAGAAATAGAAAAATGGGAACTCCTCAAAATTAAACACTTTTGTACAATAAATAACTTTGTCAAGAAAGTAAAAAGGCAGTCTACGCAATGGGAGACAATATTTGGAAACCACATATCAGATAAGGTATCCAGAATATATAAAGAGATTCTTCAATGCAACAACAAAAAGACAAACAACCTAATTTAAAAATGGGCAAAAGACATGAATGGACACTTCTCAGAAGATGAAATACAAATGTCTAAAAGGCTCATGAAAAGATGCTCAACTTCACTGGTTATTAGGGAAATGCAAATCAAAACCACAATAAGATATCTGACAACCACTAGAATGGCTATTATGAAAAAAAAACAAACAGCAAACAAGTGCTGGAGAGGATGTGGAGCACTGTAGAAGGGAGTTTGGTGGTTCCTCAGGAAACTAAGTACAGAGTTGCCATATAATCCAGCAATATAATTGCTAGCTATCTATTCAGAGCACATGAGGACAATGACACAAAAAGTCATTTGCACACCAATGTTTATAGCAGCGTTATTTACAATTGCCAAGAGATGGAAACAGCCCAAATGTCCATCAATGGATGAGTGGCTAAACAAGCTGTGGTATATACATACAATGGAATATTATGCAGCTTTAAGACAGAATAAAGTCATGAAGCATGCAATAACGTGGATGGATCTTGAGGACATTATGCTGAGAGAAATTAGCCAGAAACAAAAGGAAAAATACTCTGTGGTCTCACTAACATGAACTAACATTAATAAGTGAACTTGGAGAATTGAAGTTAAGAGCACAGGTTATCAGGAGATAGGAATAGGATAGAGATTGGACAATTGGTATTGAGGGAATACAGATTATGCAACAGGAGTGATTTGTAAAAATTAAAAAATGGATAGCACAATATTGCCTGATTGTAGCACAATAATATAAGGACCCTGAATGAAGCTGAATGTGAGTATGCTAGAGGGAGAAAGGCTGGGAGTATGTATGAATTCAGAAGGATAGATAGAGGATAAAGACTGATATGGTACAATGTAGTATGGTAGTTAGATTCAGTTGTCAACTTGACCTGGTGAAGGTACCTAGTTCTGTTGCTGTGGACATGAGCCAATGGTATGTGAACTTCATCTGTTGCTCATTACATCTGCAGTCAGCTAAGAGGTGTGCCTGCTGCAGTGAATGATGTTTGATTTAATTGGCTGGTGCTTAAATGAGAGAATTCAATGTGGTACAGCCTAAGCAGCTCAGCATACCTCATCTCAGCACTCACAGCTCAGCCCAGACCTTTGGAGATGCAGAAAGAAATCACCCAGGGGAAAGTTGTTGGAACCCAGAGGCCTAGAGAGAAGGCCAGCAGAGATCACCCTTTGCCTTCCCACATAAGGAAGAACCTCAGTTTGAAAGTTAGCTCCCTTTCCTCTGAAGAACTAACAAAATAAATCCCCTTTTATAAAAAGCCAGTCCATGTCTGGTGTGTTGCATTCTGGCAGCTAGCAAACTAGAACCTGTAGGAAAGCCTAGAGTGTACAATGATGGTGATTAAATATACAAATTTTAAAATGTTGCATGAGGGAGAACAAATGAATGTTAGTATTGCAGGGTGTTGAAAATAGTATATGGAAAAAAGTACAATCAATGTAAGCTAAGATCTAGTGTCATCAGTAACTGCTTCCACTGAATGTAACAAAGGCATTATGCCAAAATTGAATGTCAATAGGTGGGGGGATTGGGAAAGGGGCATGGATTCTGTGTGGAAGAAAAGGAAACTTCTTCAGATACAGTATGGTTGCAAAGGCATGTCTATACAATAAGGCTGGATTGTATGATGTGTGAATAAAATGGTTTAAAAATGAACAGAGAGAAACAAGTGCTAGAGAAAATGTGGAGAAAGAGATGCATCTATTCACTGCTGGTAGGGAAATGAGAGGTCTAGTCCTTTGCAGGGCAGTGTGGTGGTTCCACAGGAGACTAGGGGTGGGGTTGCTACATGATCCTAAAAACTGTTTGCTCGGTAAATACCTGGAGGAACTGAGTGTGAGGATACAAATGGACATTTGCACACTGGTGTTTCTGGTGGCAGTATTCATGATCCACAATGAATGGAGGTGGCCTAAGGCTAAAACAACTGAGGAATGGAAGAAGGAACTTGGGTGTATACTTACAATGGACTACTGAGTGGCCACAAGAAGGAATGAAGTTGTGAGGCATGCAACTAGATGAATGAAACTTAAGAGCTGTATGTTGAATGAAATGCCAGGAACCAAAAGACAAATATCACATGCCTCAATCATATGGACTAACTATGATATAAAAATTTGGTGAACTAAAGCCGAGAGCATAGGTTATCAGGTTATTTTAAAGGGTCCTAGACTGTAAGCTCTTACAGCAGTCATGTATATTCAGGAGGTGTAACTGTTAATTCTAAATTCTGAGATACTGAGCTGTTTGCTTATAACATGGTCTTTCCCAGAAACTTCAAGTATTTATGTAACACCTGAGACTCTGAGTTAGAGCTCTGAAACTATGAAAGCTAGCACTACCCCATACAGGAGCCATTTAAAAAGTTGAAAAAAGTGATCAGACATTGAGTAGTGATATGAATGAAGCTGATCTGTATGAAGTACATCAGAAGATTGGGTAAAGGATGATATCATCCATGCTTTAAAACTTCAAGTTCTGTGTGAGACTAAAAGGAGAGATGTTTATTTGGTGCAAAATTTGTATTTTGGGTAGTGCATTTTCTAATTTAACTTGTCTTGCCAGTTGAATTAACATCATAAGTATATGGAATCTTAAATAGGGCATGAAATTTTGTTTGTCCAGGTTAGTGTGTGATGCCCTGATAAATCCCAGAGAGATTTGGACAGTAGATAAAGAATATTTGCAAAGTCCCCTTGGGGGAATGGGGAGAAAGGGGGCAATATTCAACTTCCCCATCTGGAGAATTTCTGATATTCTAGAAAGCAGTGGGGACAACCAAATCAATAGGCTGAGCCCTCAATCTTGGGGGTTGCCCCTATGAAACTTATTCCTGCAAAAGATAGGCTAAAGCCTACTTAAAATTAAGCTTATGAATCACCCCCAGAAAACCTCTTTTGTTGCTCAGATGTGGCTTCTCTCTCTAAGCCGACATGGCAAGAGAACTCATTGGCCTCCCCCTCTACATGGGACTTGACTCCCAGGGAGTAGACCTCCCTAGCAATATGGGACAGAAATCCCAGAATGAGTTGGGACTCAGCATCAAGGCATTGAGAAAACCTTCTTGACCAAAAGGTTGAAGAGAGAAATGAAACAAAATAAAATGTCAGTTGCTGAGAGATTTCAGAGTCAAGCGGTTATCCTGGAGGTTATTCTTATGCATTATATAGATATCCCCTTTTCAGTTTATGGTGTATTGGAGTGGTTGGAGGGAAGTACATGAACTGTAGAGCTGTGTTCCAGTAGCTATGTTACTTGAAGATGACTGTATAATGATATAGCTTTTATAATGTGACTGTGTGATTGTGAAAACCTTTTTCGTATGCTCCTTTTAACTAGGGTAAGGACAGTTGAGTAAAAATATGGATAAAAAATAAACAAACAATAGGGGGAAAAAGGTGAAAATAAATTAGGTAGATGGAAATACTAGTGGTCAATGAGAGGGAGGGGTGAGAAGTATGGTACGCATGAGTTTTTTCCTTTTTTTTTTACTTCTCTTTTTGGAGTCATGCAAATGTTCAAAAAATAATCATGGCGATGAACACACAACTTTGTGATGATATTGTGAGCCATTGATTGTACACAATGTGTGGAATACTTGTATGGTAAGAATGTTTCTGTGTTTGTATGTTGTTTTATTAGTAAAAACATTGAAAAGAAAAAAGATCTGGGCTCTAGATGACAAATGTTTTTAAAGATTATGTTTCTTCTGTATGTCAAATGTTGTCCACTTGGCCAATGTGTGGAAATTTCCCCATCTCAAGTTCCTTAACCTTAATCATATCACAAAATCCCTTTGGCTGTGTAAGGAAACATGTAACAAATTCCAGAGACTAAAAAGTGGACATATTCTGGGGATTTTATTCTACATAACACAAATGCATTTCCTCCATTCAACTTTCTAACAGCATCCAGTTTAAATACATTTCCCCTATTGATGCTTTGCTGACATCCTCCTGCCTCAGGTGTAACAGATTTCTATCTTAGTTCTGTTTCCTTTCACTATGTACTGACTTCTACAGCATAATCAACAATTATTAGCTTTTAATGTTTTAAAGGTTGTTTGCCTTTGCCAAATTGTAAAATCTATGAGAAAGGGATGTCTATGTATCTTATTTGATTTTACCTTCCCACTGCTTAGCACATACTTGGACAAAGAGGAGTTTAATAAATACTTGTTGGTCACGAGGTGGATTCATGAGTGACTGTCATTGGATAAATGATTTGTTTATCTCCTAAGCGCAAAATCTTGAGCCTTCCCTGTGGATGGAGGGCTGCTTTTACTTTGTGGAAATCACCTCAGATTAGAATACATCATTCCTCAGGTAGTTCCTTTCCTACTGCTACAATCAAGACAAGCCTAAAATAAAGACTGTAGAGGCTGTCAGAGCTTTGCTGCCTGCTTTGCTAAAGGTCACGTCATTTGTTTCCCCTATTACATCTCCCCACCAAAATCTATTTTTGTACCTGAATGTGCTATCTCATTTAATTTTCCATATCTAATCTGACACATAGTCCTATAGAAGTTTATCTCCCAATAATCTATCAAATTTTTCCCAGTTGCCCCATCTCTCCTTCCCTAATCTTTATCTAAAACTCTATTCTTTCACATTATATTTATCTTACGTACTCTTAATTTGCCTCCCTGCTTCAATCTTACCCTCTAGTCTCTTCTCCATTTTGCAGCCCTACTAACCTATTAGGAAGGTATTAGCAAAAGCAAAACAGGTCATTTCACCCATTCACTTAATGCACTTTATATCTCCAACTAGACTTGGCATAAAGAATTAAGTCTATGAAGAATCCTTATGTTCTGGTTGCTGCATCTTTCTTTGCCTCATATCTGGGTAAGCATCTAAAGACAGCTGAACTCCTTTAACTGTATGCATGATAAATACTCAGTACAGAATATACAGATAAAAACCGAAGGACAAAATATTCCTATGAAAAGGAAGGAGCCATAGTAACTGATTACAAGCCCTAATTTCACAGATGAAGGATCCAGAAGCCAGACAAATGCAGTGACTTCCCCAAGGATACACAACTAATAATAACTGAAATAGTTAAAAAAAAAAAATGGAGATTACAAAGTGGTCCATGTATTTATCTATTTTGACTCTTACAACAACCTACTAAAATGGATAATATTATAAATCCAAGCAAATGCTAATATAAAAATCCATAGGTCAAAACAAAGGGAACAATTAGAACAAGGGAGAAAAATAACTTTTCTTGATTTAGACAAAGTTCCAGACCTAAACTTCTTTCCTAGGCCTTCCCAAGATGAGGGCACCATGTACTGGCTGGAGGATAAAACCATTTATAATGATGTAGGGGAAGTACTGAGATTTCAGCCTTTAATTTGGTGGTCAAGCTTGTAGGAAGAATTAGAATCTTGGATGGGGCAACTTTGTGCTCTGAAGAGATGAGATCATCTATCAATACTGTCTACACTTCATTGACAATGTATTATTTGTACCACACTTTACCAAATGTATTAAGTGCAGTATATCTTAGTTAATCCTTATGGTAATTATCTGAAGTAGATTTTACTTTATCACAAATTTTCAGTTCAGGGAAACTGAATAATTGCTAAAATTGTAGGTGATGGGATCAGAATTTGACCAAGGTTATCTGGGGCTACAGCTTTTGTTCTTAAGCCTTAGGCACATTATCCCAAGAGATAAAGAAACAAACAAAAAAGGAAATGAAATAAAGAGAGAAAAAGAGCCTTTGGGAGTAATACTGGATGGATCAGAAATCCAAGTTGATGGTCCACAGGACAAGCCTTCCTGGACACTGTTTTAGTTGATCCATAAAAATGGTTCTCAATATTGAAAAAATAATGAGATTTCACAGAGTATTTTGGATATTTTTTTTTTTAAATCAGTACATTTTATATCAGCCTAGCATTCTAGAACTGAATAGCCATGTCTCTTAAAGCTACAGCTTGCCATAGACCATCATCCCCCCAACTTGTTATTTGTCTTTAACTAGTTTTACTTCACTTGTTTACCATCCTGTGCAGCCTCTGCATAGATTTGGGTTTCTGACTTCAGATCTAGGTTTTTGGAGAGAGAGGTGAAGTGAGTAGACATGCCTTACTATAAGTTCAATACAGAATTATTCCAAGTCATTAACTTATTCCTATATCCCAGACTTCTTCTCTATTCACTACACTATTTTCCAACTGCCTACTTGCCTACTTGACTCAACATTTTAATAAAAATAGTAATAAAAATATCTCACAATCACTGATATCTTATTATCATATAGTACGCTAAATGCTTTATTAGCATTATCTCATTTATTCCTCACAATAACTTAGTAGTAAGGTTTATTTATCTCTATTTGATAGCTGAGGAAAAAGGCGATTGCCAAGGTAAATAAACTGCCAGGACACACAGCTATTAAGTGGTATAATCCGGATTCAACTAGGATTGTTCCTATTACAGGAACTGTGTTCTTAACCAGTTCATGCCCTCCATTTAGATGTTATGCAGACATTCAGAATGTAATATCTCCAAACAATTAATCCCTCCCTTTATGACTGTTCCTTATAAAATACTCCTTATCTCAGTAAGTAGTACTTTCAAGAATTTAATTGTTCAAAATAGAAATCACAGAATCATCTTCATTCATTCCTTCCTGCTATTCAGTCCACACATATAATAAATATCCAAGTCCTGACAATTATTCCTTCTAAATATTTTATAATCTATTTACTTCTTTCCCTAATTCCACATGGTATTTATCATGGTTTAATCTCTGCATTGCTATAAAATCTCCCTACTTGTTCTTCCTTTATCAACTCTTCCCTAATCCATTCTCTATATCATAGCCTAAACATCTTAAAATGCAAATATGATAATAGTACACCCCTGGGTAACCACTTCATTGGCTTCCCAGGTCCTATATTTTGTTTGATGTATACAATTCAACAGTTGGCTTTTGTTTAACTTGCAGTCTAGTCTCTGACCACTCATTCTTTCTGCTACTAGTACCTGGAAGTTATCTCAATTACATCATTTTTTTTTATATCATAGTATCTATCCTTCTTTCCATTAATCCTTCCATCCATCCATCCATCCATCTATGCATCTATCCATCTGTTCATCCATCCACCCACTTGTTCACTGAAATAAAGAGGGAGGGAAATATAATGTAATACATGTCTAAAGAAATAAGTATAGGTTAAAATCTATAGGCTCTATAAAATAGCATGTTTTTTTTTTCCTAACAGCAATGAAAGGCTACTGATATTATAAGCAGAATGACTAAACATATTTTCATTTTACAGGTAACATAGGCAGAGTAAGAGAATACCAGGAAAAATAGACAGAAAGCTGTAGTAATAATCTAGCTGAGGAATGAAGTGGCTTGCACCAAAGTAGAGGTAATAAAGAGGATCTGAGATATATTTAATAGATAAAAGCAGTAGTTGTTACTAATGGATTGGCTATTGAAGGCAATGGGAATTGCAGGTTCAGGATTAATGACTAGTTGGATGATATTGCCATCTACCTGAGGGAGAAAAGAAACTCTGTTTTAATTCTACTAGAGTAATATGCCCAGTAGCTTTCTTTGAGTGGCCCTCTATTTGTGTTGCACTCTGCTGAGAATCTCTATCCACATAATCCACACTATTGATCACATAAGAGAAAATGAACAGTCTACCTTGTTCACCACATAGAACAATGCCTGACACATAGAATGCACACGTTAACTATGTTATGAAAAGTGACACATTAATGAAATAATGTTTATAGCTATCATTTGTGTCTGAAATTAGTAATTAATGATAATTCTGGGATATACATTTGAATTTCTAGGGAAATATTTATTTGTTTCAGAAAACCACAAAATAACCAAAAACATGACTTTTATTTATAAGTTACAGGAGGGTAAACTATATTTTTACTTTGTTTTATTTTTTTGACATGGGCAGGCACTGGGAATTGAACCCCTGTCTCTGGCATGGCAGGCAAGCATTCTGCCACTGAGCCACCATTGCCTACCCTACCTTGTTATTTTTATACCATAATAAAAGGAGCATCAATTACAATAGTTCTCAAATATTTTGGTGTTTGGATCCCCTTAAAACCTTAAAAATTATTGATAGCCCCCAAAATCTTTTATTTATACAGGTTATATTGGGTGACATTTACCATATTAAAAATTGAAACTGAAAAACATTAAATATTTATTAATTGAAATAAAATTAACCCGTTGCATACTTACATAAATACACATTTTTAAATATGAGATAGAATCAGTGAAAAACATATAAGCTAGCCTCAAAATTTCACAGTTACTTCTACAATACTCAATTCATTGGGGCAGTTACAAAGTCATTCCATTTATAAGGGGAAAATAAATAGATTCCATCTATTGGTGGGGAAATGACAAGGTTCTAGAAGAGCATGTGGAATTAGAAACAGTTTTGTGGCAATTTTTGGGAAACACAATATACTACATTACATCACATTGTGATGTTTTCTCAACCAGGGTGAGAGTTCTATAAGAGCTGCGACTGTTTCTTGCTTAATCCTTTATATATTTGCTGAGTAAATACATTAAATTCTCTATTTTCTGCATGTTAGTTTTATAAAGGAGAGAGGAGTAAAGGCACATTTAAGGAGATTCCACCTGAAAGACTAGTAACAAAAGGCTCGGGTCACCCGGTCTCGGATCTGCTTGGTCTTCACACTATAGACAATGGGGTTCATCAGGGGAGGGGACAGAAGATACACAAAGCCCATGACCACCTGGACCAGATGGGGTGCCTGCTTGCCGAAGCGGTGGATGATGGACAAGCCAATCATGGGGGTGTAGAAGAGGAGAACAGCACAGATGTGGGAGACACATGTATTAAGAGCTTTGAGTCTCTCGGACCTGGAGGCGATGGACAGCATGGTGCGTAGAATCAGGGCGTAGGAGAAAAGGATGAGCAGTGAGTCTATACCCACTGTGGAAACAATGACAAACATGCCATAGATATTGTTAGCCTTGATGTCTGCACAGGCCAATTGCATCACTTCCTGGTGGAGACAGTAGGAATGTGAGAGGACTGGGGAGCCACAATAGGGGAATCTCTTGAGCATAAAAGGCAACGGGAAAATGAGGGCTACACTGCGGCCCAGAGAAGCCAGGCCAATCCTGCCAATGACTGTGTTGGTTAGGATAGAAGCATAGTGCAAGGGGCGGCAAATGGCCACAAAGCGGTCAAAGGCCATAGAAAGCAGCACAGAGGACTCCAGAAAGGATAAGCAATGAATGAAAAAGAGTTGTGCAAAACAGGAATCATGACGAATCTCTCGGGCTCCAACCCAAAAGATACCCAGCACTGTAGGGAGGGTGCAAAGGGATAGTCCCAGGTCAGTCAGAGCCAGCATGCAGAGGAAGAGGTACATAGGCTTGTGGAGTGAGGGCTCTGTTTTAATAATAAAAAGAATCATGAAGTTGCCCAGGATGGAAACCAGATATGTGATGCAGAGTGGGATGGAGATCCAGATGTAAATGTGCTCCAGACCCGGAATGCCACCCAGCAGGAAGGTAGAGGGAATGCTGCTGCTGTTTTCCAAAGATCTCAGTGGCATTGCATGTGGAAGGAAGGGGGAGTTAGATTCCCACCAGAATCCTAAAAATGATAGAGGAAATGCTAGTAATTGTGTCAGGAAAGAAATTAACCAAAAAAAAAAGGAAAAGGAATCAAACTAACCAAGAACTATACAACTTCTCCAGAGGTGGATGCCTGGTCCCTAACTTCCTCTCAATTTTTTAGAGGTAAATTTTTTAAATCTAATACTGCCATAAGAAAACTGAGATGAGGAATTGTTAAGTGATTTGCTAAGGTTGTACAACTTTTAAGAGATAAGAAGGATGAGCTAGATATTCTCTGCATGGTTCTCTGCCCTATTCACTCAGCTCTGACAACCCTGGACTACTTCTACCAGGCTCTTTTGCCCTCCAGCTTTTTGTTAGGCTCAGACAATGGGAAGCACCTATAAGAGATAGTAGAATGGGAGAAGAGAGAGTTCAGCCTCCTAGCCTGAGACACTGTGGATTGGCAGTGACTGGGTTCTGCTTCCGAAGGCCAGAGCTTTTCTCCTACAGCAACAGCTCTCCCTGGGTTCCAGGAACTGCTCTCATTCCTTACACCTTCATATCTGCTTTTCAAACTTAACTTTGCCTACCTTCTAAAGAGATCTTTCTGACAGGATTTTCACCAATATTCCAGCCATTCTTTAATGTTGTCTTCCTTTTCTTTCCCTTGCCTTGCTTCCTGTGCTCTTCTTTTTTCTTTATTTAACCTCACAGGCCACCTATCGACTCTTAACCTTTGATATAAGCCCACTTTTCTCTTACCTCCTCCTCTGGCCTCCCTCCCTGACTTAGAATCCTGACCTGAAACAGATAGCTCAGAAATGCTGCTGGACTCACAGGATTCCAGAGAGAACTGGAAGATGTGTTAATAGCATGTATGAAGCTATTCCTGACTGTAGGGGAAGAAATCAGAGATCTTATTCAGGAGTCAGTAACCGGCATTCCCCAGAAGTCTTAAGACTTCAACTGGTGTGACCTGAACAATAGGAAAGGCAGAAGCACTTTCCTTCATCACAGCCATCTCCAATGACTAATACAGTCTGCTAGAGACCATAGGAAAAAAGGTCAGTGATGCTGGCAGGACCCCCAGGCTTCTACAGATGATTAAATAAAGGCTCAGGAGAGGACAGCCACTGAGCAGAGGTGATATGCTGAGTTAGGTCTCCTAACTTCCAGAATGGATCTTCCCAATCCTAGTTAATAATCTTACTAGATTATAAACTCATAGATGAAAGGGGCTTTGCTTTGCTTTCTGCTATAAAGCCAGTAATTAGAATATGCAATATTGTATAACAGATGCTTAAAAAAAAACAAGTGTTTTTTTTAAAATTAGAATTAAATATTATCTAGTTAGCTAGTACTAAATTGGCAAATGCCTTTTCTCCTTTAAAAAATCCTTTAATTAAAGCACTATTAATAATACCCCACTATAGATGAGGAAACCAAAGCTTAGAGGGAGAATAATTAATTTTTCTAAGATTAGAGAAAAAGTAAATAGCTAAAATGGAATTTGAACCACGATCTGATATTTCTCTAGAGTCCAAGGTCTGAACAAGTTTTATACTGGCTTCCCACTAGATGACAGTTCATTCTCAAACAGCAGCAGCTAGCATAAAATCAATGACTTAACAGGTCCTCAATGGGTGTTGACTCTTTAGTAAAATTAATAAATAAATCAACCTGGAGAAATAAATATAAGCACATACATAGATATTTTATCTCTAACTGCAAATACAAGTGTTATTAATAGCCAGTATCAATGACTCAGTGTTCACTTATCCACTTTCAGGTCAGAGAGAATTTATGCTGTGTTCCTCAGCTTCTGCTGCAGCCATGGTCAGGAGTGACCCTATTATCCAACGTTGTGGATTCTGAAGGCACATGGCAGCCTTGTCAGGCAGGGAGAGGAGCCAACAGGCAAACTACATTGGCTAACAGTCTAACTCAGAAAGCAGGAGGGAGAAAATGTTTTTGACATAAAAAGGAAGTAGAATGGAAAAGAAGAAATAAATAAAATATCTGATAAATATCAACAATTTGCCAGACACTGTATCAGGGACATTGCATAAGTAATAGCAATTCCACCTCATAAAAACCTCACTTATGAAAATCTTACCTCAATTTGCAAATGAGGAAGCAGAAGGTTAGAGAGTTTAATAATGTACCTGAAGTCTAGGGAGATGACTCTCAGGGATGAGCCTGGCACTGTGGGATCAACAATACCATCCTGACCAAAAGGGGGAAAAGATGTATAACATATAAGGTATAGTGGCTGAGAGAGTTCAAATAGAGTCAAGAGGCTATGCAAGCTTCAGTTAGACCACTGCTACCTATCATAATTTGCCAAACCCCAACCAAACCCATTCCAGTGAATCCTAAAGAACACCTAGGGCAATATATAAGTTTCTACAGAGGTTCCATGTAGTAGGGTAATTTTTCAGAAACCTACAGCCTCCATATGGTTCCCTGAACCAGATAAGTCCTGAAATCTAGAGGGCCCAGCCTCTCCAGAACATCAGCTAGTTCCATCACCCTACCCCATATTATTGACAGCCCCTTCCAACATGAAAAAGTTAGAATGGCCATAGCCCAAATACCCCTAAAGAGTGGGATAGAATCATCAAAGGTGATGGTGGTGTTACACAGAGAAGGTAGGGTTTAACAAACGAGTATGATTGCTGAATCATTATATTGATATTTCTTTTAGTCTCTAGTATCTTAGAGCAGCTAGAAGTAAAAAGCTAAAATTGTAGAATTGTAACACATACCAACCTCTAAAATCTGTTCTGCAACTTACTGCTGCAATGTGCTTTGAAATTTATTACTTTTTTGTATATATGTTATTTTTCACAAAAGAGAAAAATACACATATTTTTTCTAGTCCTCCAGTGTTTTGGAGCAGCCAGAAGGAAAAATCTGAAATAGTGGAATGGTAACACACAGCAAACTCTGAGATCTATTTTGTAACTACTTGTTGAAGTGTACTTTGAAAATCATTGCATTTTCTTTCTGTTCTTCATATATATGGTATATTTAACAATAAAAAAAGTTTTAAAAAATAATGTGACTAAAGTCATGTAGCCAATCAGTAGCAGAACTGGAATTTTGACCAAGACTGTGTCAACCAAGAAATTACTTGGTTGCAAGGCAACAAAAGCACTTATCTGGGGTGTTAGAAAGAGTACAAATACAGGTAGCAACTCAAACTGTGCCCCATCTTGGGGCTTTCAAGCAAGAGTTTTTAAAGACAAGATTATGAGAGCTGTTTGTAAAGAATTATGGTTAGTAGATATTTGGAGCTTTCCAAATGTTCTTCAAGTTAGACAGTTTAATGATTTCTTTAACTTGCTGTTCATTCATGGTGCCCAGATGTCCTAAGAAATATTGTTGCTTTTTGTTTTGTATATCCTGGCAATGTGTGATATCTGGCTGAGATGGGCATAGAATTATTTTCTGAATGGCCACCAGACTCCTTATTATTATTTTTTTTTACATGGGCAGGCACCAGGAATCAGACTCCATTTTTAATTTCTTAGCCATAGTAACTCCGTTTCATTTTATCTCTTTTCTCATTTCCCCCTTCTGGTCAATATCTTTCTCCAAAAGCATTTCAGGTCAATATTTGTAATTAATCCCTTAGTACCAGGGAGGTCATCCCTGGGAGTCGTGTCCCATGTAGGAGGAAGTTTGAGGGTTTATTTGCAGAGTTTGGTTAAGAGAAGGGCTATATTTGAGTCACAAAGAGGTTTTCAAGAACTTAGTCATTAACTATGGTCAAGCTTAGCTTTATTATTAATTTCATACATACAAGATTCAAGATTATGGGACTGGCACATTAGCACGGCTTGGCGGGTGTGGGACATTTGCTTCTTTTAATCCTGGACAGAATTATCCTTCTTTGTTAATAAGTTTGGATTGCTGATCAACTAGTCTTCTTGAGGAGAAAGTTTTGGTTTGACATTTAATAAGTCCTTAGTATTTTTTTTTATTATATAAGTTGTAGGTTTATAGAAAAATTATGCAGAAAATATAGAATTCCTATGTAGTGCCCTCCATTAACATGTAGCATTAATGTGATTTATTTGTTGCAATTGAGGACAGAATTTTTTTAATTGTACTATTAACTACAGACCATGGTTTACATCAGGCAGTCCTTAGCAATTTGGCATAATTTTGGGGAATAGTCCCACCTAGTATTTGTAGGATCCCTTACATAATTTTCCAGCTTTTCCTATTTAGCTGCTTTGATTTATTTATATTCTCTGTTTCACCTGGACATAAAGCCATATGTACAAATTGAAGAAATGTCAGACAGGCAATACTGGATTTTAAACCTCATTTAGAATTCTAAATTCTTATTTATTTGGATCTGTTCTGGGATTAGGATATTCCTTAACAATAACCTTGTATTCTGTTCTTGATCAGGGGTTAAAAGCTACAGTGGGTGCCATTTTGCTAGTCTTAGAAGGTCTGGTCTTTGGGGCATTTGCAAAATTTTATTAGTCAGTAAAAGAAGTATGTAAGTGTTAGGTCTAGAGGCAAGAGTTCTTCCCCTATGACATGACCTACCCCTAGCAAATATTTAAGAAAGTCTCTCCCACCCCAATCCACACAGCCCACATCTCCTTCACCCTCCAGCAGTTGTACTCTTGAGATAACCTCCCATTACTCAACTTCCACCCTCTGACAGTTACAACCCTGCATAACTAAGGCAGCTATTAAATTTTAAACTTCACCAATGGAAAGATGCCAAGTCCCAAAAACTCACCAATGAAAGTCCTTCTAACCCCTACCCCCAAGCCATAAAAAACCCTGTCCCCTACCAGTTCAGGGCAACCATCTCTCTCTCTCTCAATGCTGTCAGGTTGGCTCTGTTTTTCCCTGAAATAAAGCCTTTGTCTGAACTCCTTTGTCTTGCCTCATTCCCTATGCGTTTGCCTTTCAGGAAGGAAGGCACAAAAAGGGAAGTAGTAGGACTAGGAAAAGCAGAAAGGGCAGCACTGTCTAGTCCGGTCTTTTCAGTCTGAGGTTTCTTAAGGCAGGTTTTTATTTTTCTTGTGCTCTCTGTAAGGAATCCTTTAAATAAGTTTTTGGAATCAAATTTTGGCTAGTATGGTATGCCAATTAAAGAATGCGTTCAAATTGCTTCTTGGGAATCTTCAATAGTATTTGGAATTTCCTTGGTTATGACTCAGTTCAGTTTTAGTTAAAGGAATGTAGGAGCTAGAGGCAATTTCTGAGCCTCCTTTATTAGGTTTGACTTTAAAAGGGGTTAAGGAGGGCAAATCTGAAGGAGGTTTAGGGTCTTATTATAAAGGCGCAACTCCACAAGGCTCTTAAGATTAATAGGAAGAGGACAGAAAGGTAAGAAAGAAGTGGGGCAGCCTTGGAAATACAGAAGTTTCACAGTTTTTCAAGTTTAGTTACACAGTTAGATAAGTCTTTGTCTTGTTAATTTGGTATTTGTTTCTTGGAGAGAGTCAATTTTGGTATTTGTTAAACATTTGGAAACTTCCAAGTATCAATTTAAAAAGGTATCTCATTTATGTGGTTTGATACATAGACCTTATTCTCTAATTACTCACATGAAAAATATACTGATTTGGGCATATTAAAAGAAACTTATTGCAGCCAATGTAATTCTAGATTATATTTAATATCTTTAGTATGCCAGGTCCAGTGAGATGAAAATTTACATGATGTAGGACGATAATTCTTATAAATAAAACCAGCTGGAGTACTTGGTGGTGGTGTACCATGAGAATTTTTGAAGAATTAGAACTCTTTGTTTCTGATTGAAAGCAATTCTAAAGCCTAAAACCCTAACAGGATTTATCTTAGAGCTGGGTTAATGAGATGTTTACTGTATGCCTCACAGGGCTATTTCTTTAACTTGGTGGGCAGCCTGTGCGCTAGTTGTTTGACCTATGACCAGGTGTACATAGTTCCATGGAAATTGTCTTGAGGGTGGCAGGTGACCTACTGCCCATCTCTCCTTTGCATGACCAGCTTATCCTTACAGGGAAGTCTTTTTTAGTCTTTGCAAGCTGATGTTTCAAGGAAAGTAAATGGCACTCTAATTAGTGTTTAAATGCCTGACCCATGCCCATCAAATGACAATGGGATTGCTGTCAGGACAAAGGTTAGTTAAAATGTTAGGGAGGTGTCCCTCCATAGAATATCAGAGAATGGGAGAGAAAAGAGACTACAAACATTTGAGTAGTCACCAAACAGGAGAAATTTCTATAAAGCAAAATGTTAACCAAAAGTGTTATGACCAGTCCAAACCAAAAGAGCTAAATTCACAGAAGAACAAAATTCAGAATGCCCTTACCTAGAAAACACCCAAACAAAACCAGAACCTCGGTCAAAGGAAGGGAGGTTCGGAGTCCAGAGGACTCACCAACTGAAAACCAGGGCCACTGGGGAGACAACAGAGCGAAAGAGGCGCTAGCTAGTACCGGGCTTGAATCCAGTGGCACTCCAGGGTAGAGGTGGAGGTTGCTTCAGATCCCACTTCTGAACACCAGAAACCTCGATGGAGAAATTACAGACTGAGCTGCAAGGCAATAAAAGCATTTATTTGTGGTCTTAGAGTTGAAATTCAGGTAGCACAGATTCAGGTAGCAACCCAAACTGTGTCCCATCTTGGGGCTTCCAATCAAGGGTTTTAAAGGAAAAGAAGAACATTACATAGCTGTTGGAAACATTGTTGCTTTTGGCTCTGCATACCTTGGCACTATGTGACATTTGGCTGACATGTACATAAGGATAACTTCCCTCCCAACTCCCTTTTAAATCTCTTAGCCGTAGTAACTTCATCTTGTTTTATATCTTTTCTCAATCCCTTTTCTTTCTCTTGACCCAGCTTCCAATATTATTCCTTACACATGTGCCCCTACTTGTTCCCTACCCCATCCTGAAACTACTCTTGCAGTTGCAGGACTGCAGAGAAAAACAACCCTGATTTCAAGAAAAGAAAATAAGTACAAGGACCAAAAGGCAACTTTAGACCTCAACTGTTGTAAATATCAAACTTACCTGACCTCTCCACTCCTTTTCACTCTCACCCCAGCTACCCAGGTACCTGTGAGGCCTTAAATAGGTAGGCTCCTTATCTCTCTCCTCCTCCCTCCCAAATCCATACAGGCTCCAGATGGCTAATTACCATAAAAGAAAACCTTCTGAACAAAGTGGTCCTAAAGCCAACCTTACCCACCTCTGTAGAACCAAACCATCCTATTTGCAATCTCAGAGATTGCTCATCCCAGTGATAAATCACCTTACAATCTTCTAGTGCTTTTCCTTCAACCTACTCCCAGCTCTTAAAAAGCTTGCAGTCCTTTGTTTCGAGGGAGATGAATTCTAATCTCTTTCCCTTCCTGTAGCAGTCCCTGAATCGAGTTATCCTTGCCTGTTTAACATAGTCTGCTGAAGTTATTCCCTTGATAATTCAAACTTAGATCTCTGGAACTTGAACGCTTATTCTGAAAATTTAGAAAAATGTAGGTCAACAAATCCAAGCAGTGACTTAAGGTAAGTCAACCTGAAATGGGTGGAGGGTCAAATGACAAAAGAGAGAAACAGCAAAGTCTTTCATTTCCACTTTCTTATTGCTTTCAGCTCAAGACAGACTCTCTTTGGAATCTTTTGCTTCACATTTTAAAGAGATTGTACAGAAATGGAACTGGAGAGAGAGAAAAACATGAGGATAGGTTGGAGGAAGAGTCCTGGATATAAAAGAAAAAACATAAGTGAGGTTGGGTGATGTCAGGTTGGGAAGGATGGCCTTCAGCCTGCAGGCAGGAGAAAATTTAGGGAGGTATCTCATTTAAAGATCCTCAGGAAATTCTTGATCAGGCTTGATGAGGATTTCATTGTTCCAGGCCAGAACTAAAGCAGCTGTCCTGGCAGAGTGGGAATAGGATGGGTGGTATTTAAGGAAAGGTCTTTCGGTCCCTGTTGCTAGAATTACATTACTCATGCTCTGCTGCTAACTCAGGGAAATGTTCTTTTAGATCACAGACACACTTTTCTCAGAGTCCCCCTCCATCTCTTTGTTTTCTTGGAAATAACTCCAGATTCTGCTAACCCTGGGCTTAATGCTAAGTGGTAGGTACTGAACCTATTCTAATTGAGCCCATCTCATGTCTCAATTTCAATTTACTCACCTGTCTTTCTTGTCTCCATGAGTCTTATCAATATCCCTACCATTCCCATATGGAAAGCAACTCTCTGGGCAGGAAACAAATGTGAACAAATGTGAAAAGCTGTTGGCTGCTTCCCGGGCTAATATTAATAAGATGGGGGTAGAATTAGGGTGATGAGCAAAAACCAAATTCCCAGAAGTGGTCAGCCCTCAAGGGGAAAGATTTCTCTGCAAAGAACAGCAATAAACAACCCCTGGAGCCAAACAACCCCCACCTGGGTGAGTCATCTCTGGAGAAAGACGGAACCAACTGACCCACTCAAATGCACTATCTACCACTAGACATGGCCCTGGAGAGAAAGGAGGGTAGGAGAAAGAGCCCCAAACAAGGAAAGCAAAGTGGGAGTAAGTAAAGCTAAGCAATAAAAGTGGATGATCTCAAGATGATAGGGCCTCTTTCCTCTCACCTCTTTTCTTGCTTGAGTGCTGGCATATTCCTCTCACATGCATTCTTAGTAAATTTTCTACCTGCTTACTCTAAGCTATGCTGTGCCTTTGACTTCTTTCTCGTACCATGACCAAGAAGCTAGGAAGCTGAATCTGGCAACACTAACACTAGACCTGGGGACCCCTAAAGTCAACAAGACCTGACTGTAGTTGGCACCATCTGCAGCAGACACCTTTGATGGTCTTTCTTGTGCCTCAAATTCACTTCTGTCCTCTCTCTGGCCAGAGCTCAGGCTGCACCTTCATGGATCTCTTCTTGGCTTCCCAAACTAGCAGCAAGCATCTACCCCTCATACACCAAGGCTTGACCCAGAAGCTCCAGGCATCATAACAAGGAAGAAGGAAGGCTGAGACAAGAGGCCCTGGGGGCTGTGGAGCGATTAGAGGGTGCATGTTTAACGTCTTGATTTTTATGCAACTTGCCCTTGGTTCCCACTGAGACTCTCTCAAGGATCCGTAATCAATTCCCTACCAGGACTGAGTCCCTGGGTATCGTTAATCTCAGACCTTGGGGACTGGGGGAGAGAAGAAGGGGTAATGGTCTTGTGAGATGTCTGAATGGGATGCACTTTCAGCTCCTGCTGAAGGAAGTGGTGAAACTTTTCAATATCCTTGAAATTTCATGAAAGCATAGTGGGTATGGTTAATATTGTTTCATGTATACATATACATAGAATTTATACATGCTGATACACTTTGTATGTCACAGTGTACATACTGGGTATGTATAGTCATAATTGACACCTAAAAAATGGCCTTTAACTGAAGCCTTTCCCATCACTGAAGGACCAGTTCCAGTTCCTGGAAACACTGTTAAGTGTTCATGTATATTCTTAGTGCCCCACATAAACCTATATACTCCTGACCCCCTACTCATCTCCTTTTTCTATCTCTGATTCAATTTCTTTCTAGGCATCCAATAACTAATTGGAGAAACTAATGCATTCTTCTACCTCAGTGGGATACTTGAACCCCTGTAAAGGAGAGTTAAACCTGAAAAGGAGTTTTTATGTGTTAATACAGGGATATGAAGAAATAAGCATCCACTTTTAGATTCTAAGAATGCTGATAGAACATTTTCATTTTCTAGCTAATCAATATCTGGTTTGTTGGATCTCTTTGGAGAATACATAGGTATAAATATTGATGAGTGCCCCAAAGCCCCCAAGTAGGTCACAAGAGGTTATTCCGATTCATTGATGGGGCTTATCCCTTTGAAATGTGGCAGGCTTCCTCTTGGGCCACATTCCATTAATCCTTGACAGAGCATGCTGTACACACATTTGAATGTTATGAAGCAGTGTTTCCCAAATCGTATTCCCCAGACAGCCTATCAGAATCACCTGTGATGCTTATTAAGGTGCAATATATTCCTGGGCCCTTTCTCAGCCCTATAGAATCAGAATACCCAATATTTGTGAATTTTCATTTATCATTGTCTTTCTGTTTTGTCTTCAACTCTGATTCCAGAATTTTCTATCACCTGTAATTAAAAATATGTGTTCATCTTTTAGCTTTGGATTCCTTCCAAAACACAGTTACCTATGTATCCATACATCCATTAATCTATTTATTCACCTATTTAACAAATATTTTAAAAGTAAAATATTTTACATGAAATAAAATAATACATTTTATTTTTCTTCCCTCAAATAATATATATTTGCTACTTCTGAAACCAAGCACTGGGAGGAGAGAGCTAGTATTAGACATGTTTTAGCTGAAAATAGGTTTGAAAGTCAGACGTTATAGAAAGAGAGAAAGACAAAGAAACTGGATTAATAATTCAATAGCTTTCAACAGCTTTGATTAAAAAGGACATAGAGTTTGATCCACAGGAATGAAAATACTATGAGGGATAAACAAGGTATGTTGTGGGGAAGGTAAAAAAAAAAAACAACAACAAAAAAAAAAAAACCCCAGCCAATATGTCCTAGTCCAGAGAAGAATGAGAAACAGAAAGAAAGCTGTAAGAGAAGAGGCAGGATGTAAGGGAATATCTCAGACGCAAAGATACTACCTTGAGAGGAGACAGAACTAGGAGAGGCTGAAAAGGACCCAAAGGGAATATTATTGGATTGGACTGAGACAAACTGGTACCAAAATAACCTTTCTCAGTACTTTCTTGTTATAATTTCTTCTATGATAGGCAGTTGGTAGAAGTTTATGAGGAAGACATATGAGTTAGAAAGAAAATAAGTAACCACTATTTTCCTGCACATCTGAGCTGTGATGTGAGTAAATTTTTTGTCCAAGTATATTTGCCTAATGTCTATGATGTATAATTACCATGAACATATCATGCTATTTTATATCTATTTGCCTCTTTGTCTTTACTGTTGGGGAAATACAGCTAAAAACAAAACTGTCCAACCCAGGAAACCTCTCCACAAAGGTAAGAAAGAAAGAAAGACAATTTTATTAATGGATAAGCATTAAAACAGAATATGATGTTTAGCAGATCATAAGCTGCTAAAGAGATTTCAAAGAAAGAAAGAAATTTTGCTTTTTTACATAGCCAGCCAGATACAAATCATTACATACATGTTCTCAAGAAATAGAATAACTAGCTCTTAAGTAAGAGGATTTGATGGCACCATTTGTCAAGCACAGTTCATTGGGGTGGTCTTTGTGTTTGCTAATTGCCTGTATCCAAAGGAAAAATAAAATTTCTCATATCTGTATGAAAGATATTCAGAACTTGGAGCCAGACACTTTAAATCTTATGGAAATGGTGAGATAAGGTAGCTAATTCCCTTGATGGTTTCATTTCAGAGAGAGAACTTCCAGGGCCTTGACAAAGATATCCTAGGTTGTATGGCTGGCAAGAAATATATCTACATATATATCTTTAAAAAAGATTTACATACATCTTAAATGAGCAGGGAAAAGATTTATAATGACAAGTTTTATATAAATCTTTTTATATGAAGATTGCTATAGGAAAGGGGATGATACTCTTTCCCTTTTAGCTTCAGTGAATGTTACTATTTTTTCCCCTTTTTTCATTTATTTTTGCCCTTACATTATCACTGCAATCACAGACGCTGGGTAATCTGAAATGTTAGCGTATATGGAGAAACTAAATTGTGAGAGGCTTTCTGATACCAAAGTATCAAAAAGTTCATGTTCTGTATGCATGTGTATGGTACATATATACAATGCAGCATTCCCAGGTTTAACCACTTTCATGTATACAATTCAGTGATACTGATTACACTCACAATATGGTATTATCATCACTACCATCCATTACCAAGACTTTTTCATTATCCCAAATAGTATGTCTGTACCCATTAAACTATAGCTCCCAACTCAGATTTTGAGGTCAGACAGAACTATCTGGTGTTGGGCCCTTCATTTATTATGTATATTGATTACAGTAATTATTTTATTAAGCCTCTTGCTAACAGGTTATATGGGAACTTTTGAAGAAATTGGCCTTTTAATAATAATAC
The DNA here is from genome assembly GCA_004026745.1 of Myrmecophaga tridactyla. Classification (NCBI taxonomy): domain Eukaryota; kingdom Metazoa; phylum Chordata; class Mammalia; order Pilosa; family Myrmecophagidae; genus Myrmecophaga; species Myrmecophaga tridactyla. The sequence continues at coordinate 76,466 of PVIY010004684.1, read as the reverse complement.
AATAGCACTGAATTAAATGGTTTGAGAAACTTAAAATTTTAACTAAGTAATTTTTACTCAATGTTGTACAAGATAAGCATTATGTTTACTTTAAAACAAAGGCTTCAATTAAAATTCTTGACGTTGTTACTTCAAGCAAAAGGGCATACCTTTTGCTGTCATATTGAGATCTCTTCTCCCCTCCTTGACTGTTCTGAGGGCCTTTCTCTACAAATAACCCCTAGGCAATTCTTGGACAAGATTTTAGGTTAGAGGCCTTGTTTTGGTTGGCTAATGCTGCCAGAATGCAAATACCAGAAATGGATCCATTTTTACAAAGGGGATTTATGAGATTACAAATTTACAGTTCTAAGGCCATGAAAATGTACAAATTAAGATATCAGCAAGAGGATGCCTTTATTCAAGAAAAGCCGATCACTTCAGAATTTCTCTGTCTGCTAGGAGGGCACATGGCTGGCATTTTCTTGTCCTTTGCTCTGGGATTTCATTGCTTCAGCTTTTGATTCCAGTGGCTTTAGGATGTTGGTTCTCTAAGCATCTTCAAATGTCTATGTCTAGGCATCTGCTCTCTGTATCAGCTCTCAGCTTTCTGCGTTGGCTCTTTTAAAGACTCCAGTAAACTAATTAAGCACACCTTGAATGGGTGGGGCCACATCTCCATCTAGTCAAAAGGTCCCGCCACAATTTGAGAGTGCTACATCTCCATGGGAACAATCTAATCAAAAGGTCCCACCCAAACAATAGGTCTGTCCCTACAAGATTGAATTATGATCAAAAGAACATGGCTTTTCTGAGGTACATAACAGTTCCAAACCAGAAGAGGCCTATATAAAAGAAAATTCATAATTCAGACATGTTCAGTAATCAGAATATGGCAGTCACCTAGCTGCTAGCTGAGAACACTTTGTTGGAATAAAGTTTGTATAATGGACAAAGCTTTATATTAAAAATTTGGCTCTTCAGTCTTAATTTACAAAGGTGAGTCCCGTTGAATATCACTTGTAAAGTGCTTGGGACAGTTTGTAGAATGCAGTAAATGCTGTATAAATGTTGTGTCATTATTGCAGCTATCATCACTATTTTTGTTTAGTAAGAAATCTGGTAGTAAGGAGGAGTAGACACAGCATGTTGGCTTTCTTTGGAAGTTAAAATATATAAACATTTCTCCCAACCCTCTTGCATTCTTTAACAAAATGTTGCATGCATATCCAGGCATCAATGCAAGATGTTATTTTCTACCCACTATTGGCTGAAGTTGAGTTGCTCTTAGGGTGCCCTCTTAAACTGATTTTTCTAAGAATTCATCAATACATACTGGCTCAAGGGTGATAAAAAGACTTGGTTTCTGGAAAACATATCCAATGGATGAAGTGTATGGAGGTGTTGAGATGTAGGGAAGTGTTGGCATTGAATACTGTCCCCCGCCAAAAACATGTTCTTAATTTTAGTCCATGTTCCTGTGGATGTGAACCCATTATAAATAGTGTTTTAAAAATATGTTAAGATGAGTCAGGGTGTGGACTCATTTGTGAAAAGGATCTTTGAAGGTCCTATTTAAGCATAGCCAACTGAATTGGCATAGGCCTTGCTGGACTGCTGAATGCCTTATAAGGATAAGGCCATAGGGAAAAGACAAAATTCTGCAGGAACCTGGAAAATAAAGAAAAGGACATTGCCATCTGACAAAGGGATTATAGAGTCGCTCCCTGAAATTTTTCAACCATGTGTTTCCTGGGCTTCCTCATCGTTTATATTCCTAATGGAGGTCTCCTAACTTTTAGCTACTCAAACCTTAGTGAAGCTGTTTCTGTAGACCACTCATTTTTAAAACTCTTTTCCAGCAAGTTTTGGTACCTCATGGACAACTACTGCTGGTTAGAAGATGGGTATGATAGAGATTAAAACTAAGTGGGGCCTTGCAGCTGATCAATAAAATCTACTAGGCCCAATGTGGAGGTGCCTGTGTTGAGCCCCATGTCAGGAAAACTAAAATCTAAATAAGTTTCTTTTCCCTGTAAGTGTCCAGTTTGCCCAGAAAACAGAATTTAATCAGCCATCTACAACTCCCAATTCTTATGCCAGCCAACTTTTTCATTGCTAAGCAACTGCCTGCATTAACCATATCAGAAAATGTGGTCTGCATTAAACTATGAAGATTTCCTTCCAATGTACTCCCTTGATCTGTTTTAAAAAGCCCATCACTCTCTTGGTTCAGTAAAATTTTCTCTAACTACGGCAACTGGAATTTCCCTAATTCATGAATAAATTAAATAAAATTCTCTGAGATCTAACCATATTTTGCTCAAGTTTTTAACAGAACCCTAAACTCTCTTCATCTAGATCACTATATCCATATTTTATGTGGTATTTCAGTTGAGAAAAGGATACCACTGCCATAAATTAATGCTATCCCTTTATTTAACTTAGTCTTGTAACAAGGCCTGCCATCCTTCCAATCAAAGCCTTTCCCTGGTGTTCCCACACTCTTTTCTCTTCAAGTTCTTTGATTCCACATTCTGGAGCCTGTATTCCTCACTACTTTGTGGTGTGGAAACTGTTCAGTGTTTTGACTATGGTGGTGGATACACGATATTACACAGGTGATAAAATTGTGTGGAACATAAATCACACACACACACACACAAATGAGTACATTGTATCAATGTCCTTATTCTTATTGTGATTTATCATAGTTTCCCAAATTGTTACCATTGAAGGAAACTAGGAAAAGTATACAAGGGATCTCTCTGTATTATTTCCTACAACTGCAGGTGAATTGACAATTATCTTAATAAAAATGTGAATGAAAGTGCTTTTTCTAAAGATCAGTGAAAGAACCAGGATTTCTTGATAAGCAATTTTTTTCCACATTAGAAACTTTATTAGTATAATTCAAAATTATCATCATCTCAATAGATGTCCAAAAAGTACTAAAATTCCATACCCATTCATAATTTGAAATACTTATCTACCATACTGTAAACATAATCTTGAGCCTAGATACATAATCGATGAGCTAAATACATATAGCCTTGGAACCTTGGATCTATGAGAATCATTTAATATTTTTCAATAATTGAAGTAAAGAGAGCATTGGAGTAACCAAGAATCATCTAATATGATAAAGGCATTTGTGTGTGTCTGTGTGTATGAAATATGACATATATTTAAAAAGCAACAAATTTCAAAGTACATTTTAACAATTATAGAACAAATTTCAAAGTTTGGTATAGGTTACAGTTCTACAATTTCAGGTTTTTCCTTCTGGCTGCCCCAAGACACTGGAGACTAAGAAGAAATATCAATATAATGATTCAGTAGTAATATGCATTTGTTAAATCCTAACATCTCTGTTATAACTCCTCCTCCTCCTTTGATCCTTTTCTGAATCTTTAGGGATATTTGGGCTATGCCCATTCTAACTTTTTTTCATATTGAAAAGGCATTTGACAATACAGATACGGGCATGGAACTGGTTGATGTTCATGGAGAGACAGACAACTCTAAGTTTCAGGACTTACCTGTCCTCGGAACCATCTGGAGGTTTTAGGTTTCTGAAAAGGAAGCTTGGTGTTTGCAACTTTTGTAGGTTCTCAGAGTCCTGGTTGTTCTTAAGGGTTAGCAGGAATGATATTGGTCTTAATCAACAATATCTAGCTAAAGCTTGTATAAGAGAAATGTTTTAGTTTTCTAAAGCTGCTAGAATGCAATATACCAAAAATGGACTAGCTTTTATAAAAGGGATTTATTAAGTTACAAGTTTACAGTTCTAAGGGCATAAAGATTTCCAAACTAAGATATCCAGAGAATGATACCTTGATTCAAAAAGGCCGATGGTGTCTGGAACACCTCTGTCAGCTAGGAAACCACATGGCTTGCATCTGATGGTCTTTTGGCTTCTGGTTTCAAAGTACTTCCGTGGGGGTGTTTTCTTTCTGAATCCCTCAAACCAATGAACAAGTACAATAGTACAATGTTCAGAGGTGGTTTACCAATTCCATTCCCAAAGATATATTTCCCATCAATGTTTAAAAGCTATTTTCAGTGTTATCCTGCTGTCTCTGTTTTTAAACACAATCAAGCACTTCTAAATATTTAGAAAGACTAGATATTTCAAATAAGAACTTAAATTTTAAGTAGACTTGACCTATCCTTTGTGGGGTTAAGTTTCATATGAACAAACCCCAAGGCTGGGGGCTCAGCCTATAGCTTTGGTTGTCCACACTGCTTGTGAGAATATCAAGAATTCAACTTGGGGAAGTTGAATTTCTCCCCGTTCTCACCGTTCCCCGAAGGGGACTTTGCAAATACTTCTCCACTCACTGATCGAATCACTTATACAGAGCAATCTTGAATAAACTGCACACATGTAACAACAGTTAATCTGAAAATGATTTCTAAACAAGAACATTATGGACTTGAACCCTTCCTTTTTCATCCTTCCCCCACCAGCCCTGAGAGCTACAATGCTCAAAATTAAGAAGACAATCATTCCTAGGAATTGTAACACAAAGTTAACAAGATGTATTAGTTTACTAATAATGTTTTTGCATACATTGGCAATTCTTTCACATCTAGGACACTAAATGTAAATTAGGACACTAAATGTAAATTAGGACACTATATACACAACAAAGTAAAACCAAATGCACAAACAAGGGAAAATGGATAATCTTGCCTCATTATAAACAAAGAGCCCTTTGCCTTTTCTTGTCCCTCTTCTCCCAAAGCAGTACACAAAATGTATACCACTCAGAGAGGTGGTTTGGCCATTCCAAAAAGCCCCACAATATTTTATATGAATTTAAAAAAATTACAATGTATGTTCTTTTATTACCCCTACTTTTTTAAATATATATTTATTGTAAGCAATAAACGTACAAACATTCTTTACATGATTACAATCAATGGCTCACAATATCATCACATAGTTGTGTATTCATCACAATGATCATTTTTTGAACATTTGCATTTCTCCAGCAAAAGAAAGAAAAAGTAAAAAAGAAAAACCTCATATATGCCATACCCCTTACCCCTCCCTCTCCTTGACCACTAGTATTTCAATCTATTCAATTTATTTTAACCTTTGTTCCCCCTATTGTTTGCTTGATTTGCATCCATATTTTTTACTCATCTGTCCAAACCTTAGACAAAAGGAACATTAGACACAAGGTTTTCACAATCACACAGTCACATTGTGAAAGTTATATCATAATACAATCATTTTCAAGAAACGTGGGTACTAGAACACAGCTCTATAGTTTCAGATATTTCCCTCTAGCCACCCTAATACACCATAAACTAAAAAGGGGATATTTATATAATGCAGAAGAATAACCTCCAGGATAACCTCTTGACTCTGTTTGAAATCTTTCAGTCACACACATTTTATTCTGTCTCTTTCACCTTTTGGTTGAGAAGTTTTTTTCAATCCTTTGATGCCAAGTCCCAGCTCATTCTAGGATTTCTGTCTATTGTTGCCAGGAAGGCTAACACCCCCAGGAGTCACATCCCGTGTAGAGGGGGGAGGGCAGTGAGTTCACTTGCTGTGTCGTCTGAGAGAGAAAGGCCACATTTGAGCTACAAAAGAGATTTTCTGGGGGTGACTCTTAGGCCTAATTTTTAGCAGGCTTAGCCTATCCTTTGCAGGAATAAGTTTCATATGGGCAACCCCAAGATTGAGGGCTCAGCCCATTGATTTGGTTGTCCTCACTGCTTGTGAGAATATCAGGAATTTTCTAATTCTTTTTTCTCCCCAAACTCCCAAGGGACCTGTCAGGCACTTTAGAGCATCTAGGAAGAGCAAAAAGTACGTAGCATTTTCTACTATATATAGAGTAGTGAGGAATAAAATGCACACATAGAACAATGGTTATAATAGGAAAACATCTTCTAAATATGACCAGTCTGGCATAGAACCTTCTTCTCTTCCTCTTAGCCTTCTGCTTCATGTCTTCTAATCCACAGAACAAGCATGGATGTGTGTTGCTCCTGGTGTCACTTTCAGAGGCAGTCTAAATTACATTTTAAAGTCATTTCCTGAAGACATTTCTTTTTTTTTTCTAACAAATGAGCATTATAAGATGAGTGATTTTCTAACTCTACTTTATCATACTTTAGCAACCTCTTCATACCTAGAAAGTCTAGATGTGGCAAAAGATTTCTTTAAAAAGATTGGAGGTAAAACTGAGGGCAGATTTTTCATATTACATGCACAGGCTTTCTATAAACAGCCAGGAAATCTTCCCAAAGGGTGGTGGGCACTTCTTATTGGACAAATGTGGCACTTTGTTCTACTATTCCTCTCTTATATTCCTCTTCTTTTCTAGCAAGCAAGGTCTGGTAGAAGGAGGACTAATCACCCGATGGTCAGCTAACTATTCCACCCCTTTGCATCCAGGGCACTGCTCATCTTCAAGCCCATTAAGGCCTTTGTCCATCAGTGTTGGGAATGATAGCTCCTGGACCTGCATGACTCCAAAGCCTGAGGAGATGGCCAGGCTTGAATCCACACAGACCCGCCTTCTTGGACCTTGAGTCCCCTAAGGACTCTTGGGAAGCCACCATTCTTCTCTCCCTACCATGCATGCAGACTTTTTTTGTTTCTGGGTGCATGGTCCGGGAATCGAACCCAGGTCTCCTGCATGAAAGGCGGGCATTCTAACCACTGAACTACCCATGTGCCACATGCAGACCATTTTAATGTGACCACTTACAAAGCAGTGGGGTACTATGAAAATGGCCCTTGTTTTACAATATCGGAGAACCAGCTTTGAAGCCCAGCTCTGCTCCCCATTCATTACCATTTTCCTCTGACGTAACATGGGGATAATAAAATCCACTTTGCTGAGTAATGGAATGATTAATTATAACTGTGAAGTGCTTGGCATATAGGAAGTAGTCAGTAAACACTAGCTATCATTTCTATTAATTTTTATAACTACACTGTTAGATATTAATGTGTCTTTTACACTGAGGGGGCATGGGACAAACTGGATATATGCAAAAAGTGCTATTTATGCACTACTGAATAATAAGATCTTAAATCATTCAACTGAACATAGTCTCTGGAGTGCTTTGAAATGGTAGGTGCCTTAGAAAAACATGTTTCTAAAGTTTATCCATTCCTGTGGTTGTGAACCCATTGTAAGTAGGACCTTTTGATGAGGCTACTTCAGTTATGGTGTGAGCCACCTCATTTGGGATAGGCCTTAATCCTATTATTGGAGTCCTTTATTAAAGGAACGAATACAGAGAGAAATAAAAAGCCACAGGAGCCAGAAGCTGAAATGAACAAAACCCAGAAGAGAAAAGAGAAACCAGTAGATGCTGCCATGTACCCTGCCATGTGGTAGAGGAGGCAAAGATCACCGGCAGCTATTCTTTACAAAGAAAGTATGACCTTGATCATGCCTGGATTTGGACAATTTTCTGGATTCTAATTGTAAACAAATAAATTCCCATTGTTTAGCTGAACCATTTCATGGTAATTTGCCTTGAGCAGCCTAGGAAACTAAAACAGTCCCTTTTCTCCCTCTTTCCCTGACTTCTCTCATGTAGTGATTCTCTTCCTTCCCATTTCCTTCTTTCTCTTTGCCTTTCCCTCTTTTCTACCTTCCTCTTAAGTACAACTGATTTATCATTTTCTTCCAGAAAATATTTCACTTTAGAAAAATCAATGTGCATATAATCTTCTGGAGAGGGAAAGCCCTTTGTACCTTTTGCTTACTACAGCTTTCTTCTACACTCACCCCCAATGTACTGTATCTCCTACTACTGAGCCATGCCCATTTTCCCTATTTCCAACCCAATGTCTTCCAACATAAGTCCCCTTCCAATTATTGATGTTTGCAAACAAACATAAAATAATGCATGCTTCTCCAACCACACCACCCCCACTCCTGCCCACCTATTCACTCCAGCACTGTAGAGGAGAGAGGGCAAAATCAAGTGCCTTGATTAATCACTCAGATGGTGAATGATTACCCTCAAACTCAAGTGCCTCTTTTAAGGATTATCCATGAATTTTCAGGGTCTTTTCTCTTTTCCTTAACTTTGTCATTGTGTGCTTAGTGAGAACTTTGCAAAAAGTCTTTCTAATCTCTCCTCCATAACAGCATTGCTTAGAATGTGGGTAGCTATGTGTGTAAAGTACCTGAAAATAAATAAAAAGTCACAATTCCAGTAAAATAATATAAAATAAGTTAAAATAAATACTTATGAAGTTAAATCATAGAAAAAATTCCACTACCCAGAGGAATGAAAGATGAAATGTTTGTACTTTAGATATTTTCAAATTGTACTCAGTAAATATTTATTGCAATTTTATATGTATCAGACACTCTTTAAGAGCTTTACATGAATTATCTCTTTTAATCTTCACAACATCCCTACAAAGATGGTGCCACAGTTATTTTCAGACCCATTCTGCAATTGAGGAAACTAAAGAACAAAGAGGTAGGTAACTTCTCCAAGGGAAAACAGCCAATATGTTTCAGAGCCAATTCCCTTTCTGCAGACAACTGGAAGTTAGTGTTTTATTCTTTTATATTTTTGTGGCATAACCAAACCAAATGATCTATGGAGTTTATACCCAAACCTTCCTCCCTTCACCCTAGGCTAATTCTGCCCAAAACACTTAAGTGACTTTACAAAGGCAAACTTCTTAACAATGCGTTGGCGGATCTGCTTTGTTTTGATGCTATAGACAATGGGGTTCATGAGGGGTGGCACCAGTAGATACACATAAGACATAAGGAGGTGTATGATGTGGGGCAGATGTTCACCAAAGCGATGCACGAGAGACAAGCCAATCATGGGAATATAGAAAAGTAGTACAGCACAGATATGAGAGACACAGGTGTTGAGGGCGTGAAGTCTCTCCTGGCGGGAGGCAATGTTCAGAACAGTGTGGAGGATAAGGGCATAGGAGAGAAAGATGAGCAGAGAGTCCACACCCACGGTGCAGGCCACAACAAAGAGCCCATAGATGTGGTTGACAATGATGTTAGAGCAGGCCAGCTTCATGATCTCTAGGTGCAGACAATAGGCATGGGACAGTACATGGGAGCGACAGTACTGGAAGCGCTTAAGAAGGAATGGCAGGGGGAGTATGAGGAGGGCACTTCTAAGCACTAAGCTCAGTCCCATCTTGATGATGCGTGCAGGTATAAGGATGGTGGAGTACCGCAGTGGGTTGCAGATGGCCACATAACGGTCAATGGACATGGACAATAGAACTGAAGATTCCATCAGAGATAAGGTATGGATGAAGAACAGCTGAGTGAAGCAGGCAGGGATACCAATCTCTCGGGCATCAAACCAGAAGATGCCCAGAACTGTGGGCAGTGTGGAAAGGCAAAGGCCCAAGTCTGTGAGAGCTAGTAATGCCAAGAAATAGTACATGGGTTCATGGAGAGTGGCATCAGTGCGGATGACATGGAGGATGGTAAGGTTCCCTATAATAACTGTCAAGTAGATGGAGCAGAAGGGAATAGAGATCCAGCCATGGAAATCTTCCAGACCTTGGAAGCCTGACAGGAAGAAAGTGGCTTTTTGGAGGCTGCTGTTACAAAGGATTGTCATGGCTTTAAAGTCTTGGATTCACTGACCTGCAACATAAAATGAGATCCCTGAAAAGTGACAAAGCTGAATTCTAACTCAACCAAATTTCCCAGTATTGGTGAGTCAGATGGAATGGGAGGGAATTGGGGGACCTCATGTATTAGCCTTTGCTAGAAGGTCTAGGAAGAGGACTTCTATAGGAGATGGCTATAGCCCATGGGTGCCATGCCATTCAGCCTTATGGTAGTATGCATATCAGTGTTGGCCTCTCAGAGATTTAATGAGGTCATCTCAAATGATCCTTCTTTCATGTACTCCTCCTTGAAAAAATCTTAAATTCAATCACTTAGCAGTACACCACCATGGCAACAACTGGATCCTGAGGTGCCAGGCAGACCCACCCAACCCAAGTCTTCTAGATCTTCTTTCTGAGGGTATTGTGAGAAAGATGTGGAATAGTGGATTTGACAATTATGGCAGCTCTGCCTATGGGGGCACAGGTGGCTACACACAGTCATCTGGGGGCTTTGAATTGCTGACACCTACTCAAGCTGAAAAGAAATCAAGAATCAGAGCCTACCACATAGTTCTTTGTACCATATCCCAGCTGCTTTCTGCCACTCTGATTGATGAAGTATTCAAAACTGGGAATGCTGAGATTTCACAAGTTACTATCGTGGGCATAATTAGACATGCAGAGAAGGCTTCAACTAATATTGTTTACAAATTAGATGACATGACAGCTACACCCACAGATGTTTGCCAGCAGGTGCACACAGATGACACAAGTGGTGAAAATATTGTGGTTCCTCTAAAAACATATGTGAAAGTGGCTGGTTACCTGAGATCTTTGCAGAACAAAAATCTGTTTGTTTGTTTTTTTAAAGATTATGACCCTGGAAGATATGAGTGAGTTCACCACAAATATTCTGGAAGTAGTCAATGCACAGATAACACTAGGCAAATCTCCTTAGAAGGGAGAGCACCTATCAGTAAAACAGAAGGGAGAGCACCTATCAGTAAAACAGGAATGAGATAGCCATTTCCATTATATGCATAAACTTAACATGGTCAAGATGGGTAGCAATAGAGAAGAAATATCTTTGGGGAGCCAAGTTTAATTTGGGATATACTACATGTAAGCTTAAAAACAAATTCCTGGGAGGAATATTCGTGGATATGATATTTTAAGGATCTTTAATTTGAATGAGTGCTTGATTTACAGGATATCTGTCATGAGTATGAAAAAATTCCTAGCAGATATAATGTAGAAAGAGAAGGAAGGTACTCAGTAGATGACTCTGGGAACTCTTTTAAGTGACAGTATGGCATTAAATTAGAACAAGAAAAGTTAGAAGTAAGAGAGAAGAAATTATGATAAAAGGAGCATAAAATATCATTAGAGCCAAATCATCCCTGTTAACCACAAAATAGAAGCAAAGTTATATGAGTCATTTAGAAGACATTGTACTTATGATGATAAGGTTGTCATTGATTTTTTTTTTATAATTTCAATAGAATAAGAAGGATTGTAGTGGGCTTTAATTATCAAAGTGGGTAGGAATAAGTAAAAAGTCTGTGTTCTGTGTGATAAATACAAGGATGTTTTAAGGAATAGGTTGGGAGATTGAAGTACTCTTTTTAAAATGCTTCCTTTTTCTCAGTAAATTAGAGGCACATGAAAGGGCTGAGCAAAAAAAGGGAGAAAAACCCATACCCAGCTTTTGCCACACACATTTCAAATAAAAAAAATTAATATAATAATAGTAAATCCTTTTGTTTTATTCTAAAAGAAAAAAAACTGAAAAGGATATAAAGAGGGATAGCTAGGAGAGGCTGAAATGAAGGAAAGAAGAGGAGACTTGAAGAGGAAATGAGCTGTGAAGCAAAAGGTACGTGTCATCAGATTTGAAAAGTAGGCTGGCTGTGGGAAGCAAAGGCAGCAATGGAAGCTCTCTCTGAGATTAAGAGTGGCGATGAGATAGAAAATGGAATGAACATAAAAAGGGTAATAGTTTACCTTGGTCAAGGAGAAATTCAGAGAAGAGCTTATGTATGCATGTGGCTTTTCAGCCAACAGACTCACAGTAAAGCTAGTGTCCATCCATCTTACTCTGAACCATCTCTGAGTTTGAGAAAGAAAAGAAGCATTCAGAGGTCATCTCCAGACAGGCAAAGATCACACTTCCTGCATATTGAGAAGTCCTATCTATAGTGTTCTATCCTAGTTACTATCTCCCCTAATCCTTGCCAGAAATATTCCTTGTATATTATTATTTTGAGTATGGGTGAGAGGCAAATGTATAAAGTATGAAGAGGCAAAAAAAAGTAAAAGGAAGTCATGACCAGCATAAGAGAGAAGGAATTGTTATATCAGAGTCTTGTAATCCTGGCAAATATGTGGAACTTAATAAAGTTTGCTGAATAAATTTTGCAAAAATTCATGAATGGATATATGAGAAAAGAGAAGCAAGGCATTGCAGATTAAAAGAAAATAATATTTAGTACAGTTAGTCTACATTTTCTTCTCAATAATACTTATTTCAAATTAATGTATTAGAAAACAGTTAATTAATCCACTAGAAAACAGCATACAACCATTGATTCTCCTTCCAGCTCTAATTGATTGAGTTAAAAGGATGTCATCCTGGGATCTATGACAGAAACAGAGGAGAGATGGGCTGAACAGAGACCCACTTGGCACCCTGACTTCCACTGACCCTTATTCCTCAGATAATTGGTAATCACAAATGATTATCAGCATCTGTATTGGTGACAGTCTGCAAAATTCCTCCAAAAACAATCTTGACTTTTTATTAATAAAGAGCTTGATCATTACAAACCACTTTCATATTTAATTATATAATACATAATTCAAAGGCAGGGGGGGTAGAGATTTCAATTCCCATTTTAAAGATAAAGGAACTTATACTCCATGGAGGTGATGCAAACTTCTCTGTGGTCATGCATAATGATAATGCCTAGATAAACACTAGAACTGTACTGCAGTTCTTCTATTCCAGCCAATCTGCCACCCCAAACTGTCTTGATGTGGGGATTTAGCAAATATATATATCTGAGTGGTTAGTATATGGTCCTGGTTTTTGGTGTCCCAGTTATCTCTGCATTCCTTGCTCTTTTCTGTATGATTCTGCTAGCAAAACATACCTGATTACCAGCAGCTGGGGGCAAAAGTCTCAGAGAGCACACTTCCAGTCAGAACTCAGGTCACCAGTAGCTCAGCCATAAGTATATTCCCTATTTAAAACACGTGGCCTTTTTCAAGAGCTCAGCAGTATGTCCCCAGTGGGCCACTGCTGACTAAGAATTCCCTGGGAAGTGCTCATGGCTCTCAGATGAGGATGGAGGCCATGGGAAGCTGAGAAACCTCAATACCTGAGCAAAGGGGGCAGGACTAAAACAAACAAGTATTATGACAGAAATTGCTATCATGTCTGTGGTCAAGATTGTTTTTGGAGGAATTTTGGAAGCTGTCACCAGCATGTATGCTGATATCAGAGTCAAGATATTTTTCTTGTCTTTTGTTTAGTCTTGGATTTCATTTTCTGGCTTTAGTTATTTGATAAAGGCAAAAGTTGTTAAGTATCAGGAATTTTATCAGCATATATGTCATTGTATGGTTGTATATAAAGAAAAATATAATAGGGTGCTAGGAGGGTTCCCAACCAGGGCCTGTATAAACCCCCTTTCCAAAGGACTGGGCAAGTTATTGGCATTTAGTGCTAGGGTGGGTAAACATCATGCAATATGCAGCACAATGCCCCCTGGGACTATCCTTCTTCAATATGATAGGTGCATTACTTGAGAAATACTATTACCTGATAACACTATTTGCTTGAGTGGTAGAGTGATTTCCTTATGTCTGGGAATTAGACCGAGGAAGAAGAAAGGAAGAGCCAAAAAATAAAAGGGGTATGGTGGGAATTCACTTTAATAAAGTATATGAACACATAGATGCATTCATGTCAAAGGGCATAAAGATATATAAATGTATACTGAATAAATTAACTAAATATATTAAAATGATATATGAGAACTGAGAATATGCAACTCTTCTAAAATGGGGAGACAAGGGTATTTATAGGCTGAGGATAATGAGCTATTAGCAGGGAGATTTAAAACATAAGAAAAATATAGAAGGTGCAGCAAGGTCTCTGAAGAGACAGGAAGATATGGAATTCACCTTTTCAGGTCATTGGATTAATTTTTAGAAGTGAGGAGAGGTATTTTTATTAGGAAGAGGAATGGAATAAGTTAACAGAATAGATATAGAAGGCTTTAGATAAGGTGGTAAAGTGTGGAGGTAGTTAATCTTTGACTCCCTTGAAGAGAGGACATAGGAGGTTACTGAGTGAAGTCCAGGGACTAAGAAACATGATAAATGCAATGTTTTGTGTGGTCCCTGAGAGGAATGTATGTGGGAGATGAGCAGGAATGCAAAATAATAACATTCCAAGTCATATTTGATGGTCAGTTGAGATAGTAGTTATGGCGGCACCAGTCGGAATAACCCCATGATTGCTGCCATCAGTGCTCAGCAGCAAAGATGCAGGGGTATATAAGTGGAGGTTTACACTGATCCATGATTTGCAGTTCATAAAACCGATCACAAAACTAAGAAAACAGGAATTCTGGTCTATGGTAGATTAACTACTTATCACTTACTCCATCAAGAAGTTGAAATTATTTATCTTTTCTTTGAATCTGAGTTGGTCGCATCAGTGTTTACTCAATAGATGCAGTAAAAGTGACCATGTGCATGTTTCTTTCATAGCAATTAGGAGTTCTGGAAGCTTCTTTCTTTTCTTGTTTCTTCAAACACTCCCTCTTGGAATCTAGCAGTCATGCTCTTAGAAGCCAAACCACATGGATTGGCCACATAGGATCTTAGCTAAGCTCAAAGCAAACAATTGACATTGACTGCAAGTTATTTTAAACTGCTTAGTTCTGGAGTGGTGTGTTGTGAACATTATGAGTAGCTGGAACATGATCTTCCTTGCAGTTGGTTTACTCTTAGCTGGAGTAGACCTCCCAAGTTCACTTTCCCAACAACTATACTTACTACTCTCCTCATTCAAAATAAATATCATTATCATCTCAATATCTTCTCAAGGTCTTTATTAAGTATGTTTGCTCATCAAATTAAGAATAAGTATAAAAAGAAAAATATACAGCCTTGCTTAGGATCTAAGGCAGATAAATTGGCATTGAAGCTTGAGTTGTCCACACAGAAGAAATACTAAATAAAGACATGAATGAGACACATAAATACAATATTCTATAATATAAATTGCACAGTTTTCTAATACTGTTAGGGAAAGCTAAAATTGCTAGTGTGTAAGTATTATAAATTGAGGGTTAAATCACAAAGCTCATCATATATACCATATTGTATATATATATACACACATATGCAAATATACACTCCCTTTTTTGTGCTAAGGTTTCATTTATTTGTTTGAAATTATTTGAGTGTTTATTATGGATATCACTCATCATGCTAATGGTTGTGTGAAGTAATGAATATAACAACGAGTCACTGATCTCCCAAAGCTCAAATACTAGCAGAAAATAATTATATCAGGTATTCTAGAACATAAGCTACGCCTACACATATTATTCCAATGATTACAAAGCAATATAGGATATGTGAGTTGATTAATAGAGAAAACGAAGTCCCAGAAAAGTTAAAATATCTACCTAGCCTGGCGATGGTCAGAGAAATCTTCAAAGTAAAAGTTTTATCGGGAAATAGAATTTTGAGGGGCAAAAATTGGTAAATCATCGTCAATCTTCTTTTAAATCATAAAAATTATGCCCCTTAGATAAACAGAACTTGTAGACTGCCAGAAAGTGGGAGTAATGGATACATGGGGAAAAGGTTTAAAAAGCAGTTGCCAGAGATGACTACATGCAAATGAGAAGAGATATTTCTATTTCTTCAAAGATCTCTAAAATAAATAATAAAGATATGATCATTTTAAGTTCTTTTAAAAGCTAGCTTTGGTAATATTGTCATTGATTCATATGACTACAGAATAACAATGTTTATAGTTTAATTTACATGAAAAATATTTTGTTTACAGATGAATTTTAAAATTAGTGAGAGTGTACAGGAAATTTTGGGGACCTGGAATTAGTCAGATTAACAATCATACCATCATGAACCCTAAGATAAACTGAAGAGTCATTTATCCTTTTCCTTAACACTCCTTTATATGCTAGGAAAGTGAAGGAAAGCATGCGATTATTTTTAAGATGGGCACTGATAAAGGATTTTTCTCATGCTATGTTACATATACTATATGGCAAGAGGAAGATTCTGATAGGCCTCATTTAAGGCTCAAATTTTATAAATGCCTGTTCCTAGGATGAGAATACCAAAGTAATTTTCTCAGGATCTTGGTGGTACTAAGGGTATTTAGTACACTATGTATCAAAGGCATTTATTCCATGAGCTCAATCTGATTATAAAATCCAAGAACATTATGCTATATCATGCTTTTTATCAGCTAAACATTCAAGGTTTATTTTGTCCTCACTTAAAAAGTTAGTCCCTTTCCCATCGCTTCGATCAACTTCTTTTCAAAAAATATTTTTATTGTGAAATCTTCACATACATACAGTCCATCCATAGTATATAATCAGTGGTTCATGATATCATCACATAGTTGTGTATTCATCACCATGATCCATTTTAGAACATTTGCATTACTCCAGAAAATAGATTAAAAGAAAAGAGAAACAACTCATATATCCCATACTCCTTACCCCTCCCTCTCCTTGACTACTAATATTTCAATCTACACAATTTCAACCGTTTATCCTCCCCCGGTTATTTATTTATTTATTTATTTATTTATTTATTATCCTTATTTTTTTACTCATCTGTCCATACCCTAGATAAAAGGAGCATCAGACTAAAGAATTTCACAATCACACAATCACATTGTAAAAGCTATATAGTTATACAATCATTTTCAAGAATCAAGGCTACTGGAACACAGTTCAACAGTTTCAGGTACTTCCCTCTAGCCACTCCAATGCACCATAAACTAAAAAGGATATCTATGTAATACATAATGACCTCCGGTATAACCTTCGACTCTGTTTGATATCCCTCAGCTACTGAAACTTTATCCTGTCTCATTTCTCTCTTCCCCATTTTGGTTAAGAAGACTTTCTTAGTCCCATGATGTCAAGTCCCGGCTCATTCCAGGAGTCCTGTCCCATTTTGCCATGGAGATTTACAATCCTGGGAGCCATGTTCCAGGTACTGGGGAGGGCAGTGAGTTCACCTGCTGAGTTGGCTTAGAATGAGAAGCCATATCTGAGCAACAAAAGAAGTTCCCTGGGGGGTAACTCCTAGGCATAATTTTAAGTAGGCTTAGCTTCTCAGTTGCAGGAATAAGTTTAATGGGGGCAAACCCAAAGACTGAGGGCTCAGCCTATTGAATTGGTCGTCCCCACTGCTTGTGTGAATATTAGAAATTCCCCAGGTAGGAAAGCTTAATATTGCCCCCTTTTTCCCCAGTCCCCCAAGGGACTTTGCAAATACTTTTCTATTCTTGCCCAAATTACTCTGGGATGTGTCAGGGCATCACACCAACCTGTACAAACCAATAAGATCGCATGCCCTACTCAAGATTCCATGTAATTATGGTGCTCAAATAAACTGACTATGCAAGTTAAATTAGATAATGTGCTTCCTAAAATATAAATTTTACACCAAATAAACATCTCTCCCTTTGGTCTCACACAGAAGTTGAGTTTTACAATATGGACCATATCATCCTTTACCTTGTTTTCTGATTTACCTTAGTCCTATCCAAATCATCTTCTTCATATCTCTAATCAAAGTCTGATGACTTTTTCAATATTTTTAACAGTTGCTTTTTGGGGTAATACTGACTTTCATAGCTCCAGTGCTCTAACTCAGGGTCGCAGGTGTCACATAAATACTTGAGATCAACTTCTTTTTTAACAAAGTTTCTCCACAACCTTTGCTCAAATTTGATGGGTCTTCACACAATACATGATAGGATTCTTCAGGGGTGGTACCAACAGTAGAAGATCTGCCATGAGGCTGTGGATCATAAGAGACATGTTCCTGGCATAACAGTGGAGCATCACTGCACTCAGCATGGACACATAGAAGATAAGTACAGCACAGATGTGAAAGAGGCAAGTAATGAGGGCCTTGAACTGCACTCTATGAGTTGTAATACCCAGTACTGTCTTTAAGATCATCATACAGGAGAAAGTGATAAACACCAAATCCAGCATGGTAGAAAGGGCAGCACAGAGTCCATAGACAACCTCTAATCTGCTGTCAGAGCATGCCAACCTCATGACATCTTGGTAGAGACAGTAGGAGGGTGAGAGCAGGTTTTGATGACAGTATCTTAGCCATTGCCAGAGAAATGGCAGTAGAAGGATCAAAAGAACATTTTTGGAAGTCAGTATGACCCCTGTTTTGATAACTCAGGAGCTGGTTAAAATTTTTCTGTACCTCAGAGAATTGCAGATAGGCACAAACTGATCAAATGCCATTACCAAAAGCACACAGGCTTCAGTGACTGTGAATCGATGGGTTAAGAACTCCTGGACAAAGCATGCAGCTGCATGAATTTCATGGACACCAAACAGGAATAGTCCCAAAGTGTGAGCAAGGAAGAGAGGGACAGTCTTAGGTCAGAGATGGAGAGCATGAAAAGGAAATAGTACATGAATACATGGAGGTTTGGCTCTGTCTTGGTAAAGAAGAGGATGGTACAATTATGCAAGAGCTAAAAAAAGTACACAGATGAGAAAGGAATGTATATCCAAATGTGACTCTTCTCCAGCCCAGGGATCCAATAAGGAGATATCTCAGAGCTTCCATGTTTGTGTTGTTAAGAGAAGACATTACAAATAGAAAGATGCTTGACCGCGTGGTTAATGCAGTGCAGTAGGCAAATTCACTAAATGAAGCTGTGGCAGAAGTCCCTTTCTGGTACAGTGTGAGTCGTATATACTAAAAGGATTAGCAGGGCCTTCTTATAGTCAGTAATCTATGCTTCTACAGTCAGTTCAGGCTGTAAAAAAAGGGCAAACACAGAAACAAATTAGACAAATCTAACTTGCTTCCTCAACTGGGCATTTGTTTCAATTTTGTTAAAGTGACAATCAAGTTAGACTTTGCCCATTTAACAGTTCAAGACAATTCTTTAACCACATCCAACCACCCATGGCCTAATCTCATAAAATCTGTTCTCCGGTTTTATGGCTTTCTCACCTTAACTTTATAAAGATTTCTTAGGTAAAGAAAATAAAATCTTGAGGAAAGGTAAGGTTAACTGTGTATTAAGGATAAGAACCATAAATTATTTCATATCTATATTCAGACCTACATATTATGTTGTAGGATGAGCATCTACCTGAAGTAATTGAAGAACTGGGAGTTTAAAATTATGAAAAGTTAAAAAGTACCATTAGAAAATATTCAGTCTTACCCCCCTGCCTATTCAGAAAATACTTCAAAATGATCAGTTTACAGTGCTAAATTTTATTCCCAGAAACAGTATTTTTAAAGCTTTCTACTTCATGGTTGCAGGTTATATTTCTTCCTTCAACTGAGTCAATAGCTTCTTCAGAAAGTGCTAATATCCTTTTCTCTGAAGGCACAGAATCTACTCCTTCTTACACAAAATAATTTCTTTATTATTTACCCTATTATCACTTCATTGATGTCTGTCTTCTTCCACTAGTATATAAGTGTACATCTCATGGTTGAACCATTCACAAGCTGCATTTCTGCTGCCTATTTCATGGTAATTGGAATTTAGTTGCAGCTCCATAATTATTTATTTAATTGACGATAATTTCCTAAAGGTGAAGATGATGATAATTTTCTCCAATTGTTATCTCTTCTCCAGGCTGAACTTCATTTAGTCCATCAAACAAAAAATGTATGAGTTGTGTATGTTTGTTTTGTTTTAGATTCTTTATCTGTGCTCCTCAAACAACAAAAATATTGATCCTTCTTATCAGTGCTTTGATTTGAGAGAGTTCCGTAATAATCAAATATGGAAGAGAGATGATAAATCCTGTGCTAAAGCTATGACAGCTCTATTGGTTAGCAGAGCCAAGTCAAAGAAGAGGTGTATGAGTTGTTTGCATTTTAGGAGGTGATGCAGGACAAATACCCTAGAACATACATTTTTAGTGTTGTCTTTCCTCCTGATTCCAGGATACATCCTTCAGGTATTTCTGGACATCAGTAACTAAATATTCCTTAAAACGAACTTGTGCAAGGAGGGCCATGGTGGCTCAGCAGGCAGAGTTCTCTCCTGCCATGCTGGTGACTTGGGTTTGATTCCTGGTGCCCGCCCATGCAAAAAAAAAAAAAAAAAAAACCAACTTGTGCAAAGAGACTCCATTCTCTCCCTCCCTAAATCTGCCCTTTTCCATAAAATCCTCTCACAATAATATGTCTTCATGCTTAACATTTTACAAGACATAATTCTAAGTGACTTTAATCTTTCCTGATAAACATTTTGTACAAAATAATAGTCAATATTTGTTAAGTATTTTAATTATGCCACACTTCAAGTTAATTCATTACTAGATCATTTTGAATCTTTAGATCTTGAAAAATAGCAAGTACTAATGTTATTTCCATTTTACTGATGAAAAAAATGTTTCTGAGAGGAAGTAGTCAGTCCAAGGTCACATAGGGGTTATGTGGTAGACATAGAGCAGGAACTCAAGATTAACATATTGCATATAACCAAGACAGCCAATCTGGAGAGTTATGGATTGCCTGACTGGCTGAAATTGTATGTTCTTTTCTGTATTCTAAACTGTCTACTCCTTAACTCAGAGGGGATAACATGGAGCATTGAACCTTACAGTTGTGTACTTTTGAGATAAGTAGATATCTTAGTATATGGACACTGAGGAAAAGGCTCTTAGAGTTGGACAACGAAAAAAAACAGCGCATGCTGATTAATTGTACTCTTTGGATGAGTATTAATGTTGAGTTGACCAAAGAAAACATTCATGAAAAAGTTTTAAAATACTTTTTCACTCCACACTTTTAATAATTCTGTGATGAGTATTCTTTTTTTTAAGATTCAAATGGGCTTTGGTTTGCAGCCCCCTTTTACTATATTGTTAAGAATTCCCTTCCACTCTTGCTTTCTCTAGGCCCTTCCCATGAAAGAGATAGCAGGATGCATTTGTGTGGTTGTTTGTGCATTTTTATTGTTGTTGTTCCTGTATGTGGTGGCTACTATTGTCGTGTTCTGTACCCAATGGCTTAATGTCCACCTCTAGGGAATGGGTTCATTTGTACCACAGCAATATAAATTAAGCTACAACTACAACATGGCAGGTAGCTCATCTGGGCACAGCAATTATCAAGAACAAAGAGAAAAAGCATAAAGTCCATATTGATAATAAAAGCAGGGAGATGTGGAACAACAGGAACTCATACTTTCCTGGAGGAAGTTTAAATGGGTATAACTAGGGTGAAAAACTGTTTAGAATTATCTGCCAAAGCTAAGTATATGCTTACCCTATAACCACTAAATCCAACTTCCAGAGAAATTAGCTTATTTTTTCTCATAACCCGTATCGAAGAATGTTTATTGGAACCTCATTCACAACAGCCAGAAAGTGCACAGAACTCCAATATCCACCAACAGGAGAATGAGTTAAAATACTTTGACTTATGATGTCACCTAATTTTCAAGATTTTTAAATCTTCCCAGTGATTCTAAGTCTTTGGGAATGATGAATCAGTTTCTTAGAGGAGGACTTTGCATGGCTCTGGTACAGGTGCTGTCAGTAAATACGTCATATACCTAGGCACCTGTTTGCCTCCTTAATCATAGTATTCTAAAGATGACAATATTTCCAAGAGGGTGTAAGATCAGTATTAGGTATTTTGTTCTGAATTCCCTAATATAATGCGATCATATATGGATTTTCTAAGGATTCCCAATAAAATTCCTACAGGCTTCTATGTGAGTTGATTTCTTATGTATCCTTTAATCATTATTCTTAAATAATGTGCTTTATACGATTCCTTCTTAGTGATGTCATTGTTCAATTTCTGGAAATTCTAATAGACAATTACTGGTTGTTTTCTTTTCATTTATTTAATCATGTTTTGTTTTTCTTATTCCTATCCAATATCATTTCTCCAGCCCCTCTAGGAAGAAATCAGCTTCTTTTGAGTATTCCAGTAACAGCAATTGGTTTAGTGGCATAGGTATTAGACATAAGCAAGTTTTGCCAATCACATTAAGTTCACATCTATGAGTATTATGAGCCATATGGTTTAAAGATATTATGTGCTGCATTACTCGGTCCTTAATTTTTCTATGATTGATACATGGTCACCACTAAGTAATTGTTCCTAATCCCTGGTGAAATAAAGTGACACCTATACTACCTAAAAGCTCCTAATAAAATTCCTATAGTAATTGTGTGAATTGATTTTTTATGTATCCTTTGGTAATTCTTCTTCTTCATTAATGTTCTTGATACTATTACTTCTCACTGATGTAATTTTACTATCTTTGTAGTTCTAGTAGACAACTACACATTTTATTTTTTTACATTTAATTAATTTTTTTGTTTATGCATGTTCAATATTATTTTGCCAACAATTGTGGCAGTTAAACTGCTTCCTTTGTGTATTCCAGTCATAGAGAATGTGTCAGTGACATAGGGATTGGCACATGATCAATTTTGCCAATAATATTAAGTTCATATCCATGGGTGTTAAGATCAATTATGATTTAAAGACGTTAAATGCACTATTCTTTGATTTTTTTAGATTTCTAAGTGAAGATGATTGTGAACATTCTCTCTTTTCTCTAGTAGGGGTATAAAACTTGTCCATAGCTCCCAAATTCTCAACCTTGTGACCATTTCCTTGCACCATATGGAAAAAGTTTCTTTCCTAATACTGATGGAAGCAGAGAAGAGAGATGAAGACAGTTAGGAGTGGTGATGAAATGTGATTGACCTATTAAGCATATTCAGTGTAACCTTGTATTCAAGTCCTATTCCTTCACTGTCACTGATGGATCCTTACATTTATTCATAATTGCCAACTGCGTTGGTTTTTCACTGTAGTTGAATTTTCCCATTAATCCTGTTTCTAACATAATTTTCCCAGGATTTGATTTCTAATCTGCTGGCTCTTCACAGAGTACACAAAGGGATTCATAAGAGGGGGAACCAGAAGGAAGACATCAGCTATACTGATTCTAACAACAGGAGAAATATTTGGGGCAAAGCGGTGAATGACAGCCAAGGTTACAATAGGTACATAGAAGATGAGCACGGCACAGAAGTGGGAGGTGCAAGTGTTGAGGACCTTGAGGCGGCCCTTGTGTGAGGCAATGCCCAGAACAATTTTCAGTATCATCATGTAAGACACAGAAATGCACACCAATTCTAGCAAAGCTGTAAGAGCCACAAAAAATCCATAGATGATGTTGGCCCTGTTATCGGAACAGGCCAGCTTCATGACATCCTGGTGGAGGCAGTAGGAGTGGGATAAAAGGCTTTTCTTACAAAATTTCAGCCTCTTTAGAATGAAGGGAAAAGGGAAGACCAACAAAACACTTTTCACAGCAAATATAACACCAATTTTAGTGACTTTAGTGCTGGTAAGGATAGTGGTGTATCTCAAAGGGTTATAGATAGCTATAAAACGATCAACAGACATGATGAGAAGTACTGATGACTCCATCGCTGAAAATCCATGAATGAAAAATTCTTGTGCAAAGCAGGCATCTGAGGTAATCCTTGTGGCATTGAACAAGAAGACCCTCAGCATGGTTGGAAGGGAGGAGATGGATAGTCCTAAGTCAGAAACTGCCAGCATGCATAGGAAATAATACATAGGCTCATGCAGTGAACTCTCTGTCTTTATAAAAAAGAGGATGGTGCAGTTCCCCATGATGGCAAGGAGGTACATGAGGCAAATGGGGATAGAGAACCAAATTTGAGCTTGCTCCATCCCTGGAATCCCAATCAGAAAGAAGGTAGAGATTTCCACTTCAGAGGTATTGATGGACATGGCAAATACGTGAGGGAATCAGGATGAGGACGTCAGAAAAGGTTTCCTGCCGTGGCATAAACAAACTTTTAAATGTGTATGTATACTTTAGTCATTTAGGGGTTGGAAATCTTGGGATTATAGCTATTCTATAATAATTCTTAGGAGTAAATAAAATATATATTTTAAAATGTGGGCAGAGATAATTCATTAGGGAAATGTCAATAAAAACCACAGTATGACACCACTTCAATAGCAAATGATGACTAAAATACAAATAAAAACTAGTTTTGGTGAGGATGTGAACACATTGAATCCCTCACATATTGCTGGAAAGACTTTAAAATTATGCAGTCACTTTGGAAATAGTGACCATATGACCAAACATTTTTAGTCCTATTTATATACCCAAAATAAATGAGAGCATATATTCACGAAAAAAAGTACACAAATGTTAATATCAGCATGGTAGCCAAAATTTGGAAATAACTCAAACGCTCATCAACCAATGAACAGATGAATAAAATGTTGTATATCCATACAATGAAATATAATTTGATAATGAAAAGAAGGAAGAAGTATACAAATTACAACATAGATGAATCTTGACAACAATATGCTAAACGAAAGAAGACAGAAACTGTAGACCACATACAGTATGATCCCATTTATATAAAATGCCACAAATAGGCATATTCATATAGATATAAAGTACATTAGTTGGTCCACATGCCTTTGTACTAGGTGCAAGATTTGTCCTCTCCTCTGTCAGGCTACACACAATTCCAGCCACCCAAATGTCCTTTTCCCTCATAGTCTCTGTTTCTAAAATGTAGGTGGATTAGCCTCCTGCTCCCATGCTATTACTTTAGAATATAATCTGAAATGAAAAGTGAACTGATCAGTGGAAAGCAGTTTTTTTCACACAGTATTACATATTAGTTTCCTTTAAGATAGAGGAAACTACGACAGAATTTGACCTTCCCTATATTAAAAAAAAAAAACTTGAGGAACATCTGTTGCTGCTGCTTGAAATGCCAGTTTTTATTTGTTTTTCTTTTTTTTTATGCTGCCTATCAAATTAACAGAAATTAACCCTCAAAATCTTTGTCAAAGATTGACAGTGCCTCCATGCATAGTGTCGAACCATTGATCATATTGCTGATTTGCTTTCTCCCTATTGCTTCATCGTAACTCCTATAAGCAGATACCATTTTGATATTTCTGACACATATTAAATGAATGAAAAGTCAACCTATTCTAAGAGGCTTTAATCTTTAACTTAGATGCAATTTGTATAAAACCTAGCCATGTACGATTTCTTAACAGCTATGAACTTATAACGCTCATGTTAGAATTATAAAGTTTCTTTTCTACCAAAAAAAAAAGGAATAATGTAAAGCCAAGATTTAAGCCAAAGCAATACCTTGCTGAGTTAGGGCCAATTGTACAGGCAGAAACTCTTAGCGGTTATTTTCTCAACAATGCTACTTGAAGGCCAGTGATCCCGTGTTTCAGACACAGAAACAGCTCTCACTATCAAGTATGGCAATAACTGAACCACTTGGCAAGCCAATTCACCCAAGACCCAGGAGCAGGTTTCTGTCTCTGAATTTATTTTGGTGATCAGCCTGGGATTCTTGGCTAGCACATACTTGATTCCCATGGGTGGGCAGGGCCGTGGACACCCACTTGTGCATTTAGAAGCATTTTGGAACATTTTAAAGGATAAGGTTACTGACATCTGTCAAAACACTGGGAGACTTCAGTCAAAGAGAAAACATGTAAATTTCTTGCTTGAACTGGCAAAAAGGAAAATAGCAGGTGAGAAGGTCAGGATACTTACTAGCCAGTGGGTAGGTGGTTAGACTCATATGTCAGGATAAAGAAGAAATGGAGGTGGCATGCAGTCATCAGACCTTCCCTGATGTGCAAGCCCACCAATTTATTCTCAATTCTCACCTACAGATTCTAGTTCTGCCTCCTCAATGCTTTCCCAGTGGCCTAGAAATCTCTGGGGATTCCACTTCAGCATGCTGGACTCAGAAGAAAAACAAAAGCTCTACAGATGAACCTACAAAAGAGACTGGAGCCAAGGGGAGTTATCCAGTCCCTTGTAAAGGGTGGGAATTAATCACTGTGAGACAATACCCCTAAGCCTCCTCTGCTTTGGTAGTAGTATGAATGTGTTCTCCATGATCTCAGGGGACCCTCTAAGAATAATATTAGAGCAGGTGCACACTGTATTATAACTGAGCTGTCATGTGTCTGTCCAATCCATTATATTGAATAACCTTTTAAAGTAACAGGGTTTTCTTTTAATAAATTGAAATGGTTTTGATTTTTTTTAGATTTTTAACATTTTTTATTGTGAAATATAACATATATGTATACACAAAAGCCATAAACATAAAAGTCTAGATTTTCTTTAGTGTTGACAGGAATGGTTTTTGTTGGAGTTTGAAAAACCATGGTAATTAGCAATATCTAGCTGAAGCTTGTGTAAGAGTAGCTTCCAGTAAAGTCTCCTGACTCTATTTGAATTCTCAGCCACTGATACCTTATTTTGTTACACTGTAACAAGTAGTTATACTTCTCCCTTTTGGTCAGGAAGGCTCTATTGATCCCACTGATCCCATAAGGCTCATAACTGGGAGTCATGTTCCATAGTGCCAGGGAGACTTTCACCCCTGGATGTCATGTCTCATGAAGTGGGGAGGGTAATGATTTTACTTGCAGAGTTGGGCTTAGAGAGAGAGAGGCCACATCAGGGCAAGAAAAGAAGTTCTTTGGAAGTAACTTTTAGGTATAACTAAACGTAGGCTTAACTTTTCCTTTACAGAAATAGACTTCATAAGAGCAAACCTCAGGATCAAGGCTTCTTGACTTGGGAGCCCCTATTGTTTGATATTGTATTAGGTATTTTCCCAGTGGTAAAGTTTAATGGTTCCATGTTGTCTCCAGTCCCTCAAGGGACATTAATTATAAACCAGACATATTCTGGGATCTATCTGGATATTACATTAAGGTATACAGACCTACAAGCCTACATTACCATTCTGGGCTTCTTGTGTTTGGATTGTTTAAATGAGCTATCCAGACAGGTTGAGTCAGATTATATGCTACAGAAATTCTAGGTTTTGGACAAAATAAACCTCTCCTTCTTTGATCTCATACAGTAGATGAAGTTCTAAATACAGACACTGTCCTCCCTCACCCCTATATTCTGATTACCTTAGTCCCGACCAGGTTGGCTTAGTTCTTATCTCTAATTGAAGCCCAATCTCTTTTTCATTTCTTTAAGTTATTGTATGTAGCAATAATGACTTTCAGACCTGCAGAACTCCAACTCTATGTCTAAGGTGTCACACAGTTACCCAAAGTTCCCCAGGAAGATATCAGGTTATACCTATATCGCAACATCTTAATATCTAGAAATATCATTTACAGCTGCGGACTAAATGTGGCTCCTATAAGAGATTACAATCTAGGCCCAATTTTCCTATTAAGCACTTTCTATAAAAGACCATACAATATTTTTGTTTGTTTCTGGCTTATTTTGCACAACATAATGTCCCAAAGTGCATTCACCTTGTTGCATGCCTCGACTTCATTCCTTTCTGTAGCTGCAACATATTCCATCATATACATATACATAAAAATTCTCCATTCTAGTTCTCTGTCTATGTGTCCTTCAGCCACCTTCATCTACTGGGGATCATGGATAATGTTCAAAGTAAACAGTCCATGTCTCACGTTATCCTTACTTAATTGTACAATCATCAACACTCAATTTTAGACAATTTTCATTGCTCCTGAGAGAAGAATAACACAAAAATAATCCCAAGAGATAAACACACCCTCATCAAATAGAAAATCCAAATCTTCTCTTAACACTGGTCCTTCAACCCATCCCCCTCCATTTTTTACCCCTGGTATTGCTGTGATACTGTTGGTGTCTTCCCGTTAAATATAGGCCATAGCATGCAATTGTAGTTTTCCCCCATACACCTTTACTATTGACTCTTTGTACAAGGTTCATACCTATGAACTAGTTCATGCAAGAACTTATTTATATTTGTATTGTTAATTGGTGGGATACATGACTCTATAAAACCACTTTCAATCACGTTCACCTTCAATATGGCAATATTACTTATAAATCACTAATGAAATGTCTTCACTTCTATCCATTCCCTTACATTGAAGCTCAACTTCATTAGCTAACTATTCACCCATCTCTAGCTTTTGTGTATGGCTAGGTTCCCTATATT
The DNA here is from genome assembly GCA_004026745.1 of Myrmecophaga tridactyla. Lineage (NCBI taxonomy): Eukaryota > Metazoa > Chordata > Mammalia > Pilosa > Myrmecophagidae > Myrmecophaga > Myrmecophaga tridactyla. Next base: position 48,545 of record PVIY010004684.1, on the reverse strand, counting down.
CTACATTATAAGCCTCTGAGTTTACCTTTACAGAGGTCATAATAGTGAAATAATACAGTATATATCCTTTTGTGTTGGGCTTATTTCACTCAGCATTATGTCCTCAAGGTTCATCCATGTTGTCACATGTTTCAGGACGTTGGTTCATCTTACTGCTGTGTAATATTCCATCATATGCATATATCACATTTTATTTATCCACTTGTCTGTTGATGGACACTTGAGATGTTTCCATTTTTTGACAATGGTGAATAATGATGCTATGAACATCAGTTTGCTAGAATCCGTTTGTTTCACTGCTTTCAGCTCTTCTGGGTATATGCAAGTAGTGATATTGCCAGGTATGTAGGACAACTCAATATTTGATTTTATAAGGAATTGCCAAGTTGTTTTTCACAAGAACTGTACCATTAGACATTCCCACCAGCAGTGCATAAGTATCCTAATTTCTCCACCTCCTCTCCAACATTTGTAGTTTCCTGTTTATTTAATAGAAGCTATTGTCTGGTGTGAGGTGATATCTGATTGTCATCTTGATCTGCATTTCCCTTATAGTTAATGAAAATGAGCATCTCTTCATGTGCTTTTTAGCCACCTGTTTTTGCTCTTCAAAAAATGTCTATCATATCTTTAGCCCATTTTATGACTGGGTAGTTTGTTCTTTTGTTGTTGAGTTGTATTATTTCTTTATGTATACAGGTTATCAAAACTTTATCTGGTATGTGATTTCTAAATATATATTGAGTTGGCTGCCTCTTCACCTTTTTGACAAAATCCTTTGAGGCACAGAAGCATTTGACTTTGAGGAGTTCTCATTTATCTATTTTCCTTTTGTTCCTTGTGCTTTGTGTGTAAAGTTTAAGAAGCTGCCTCCTGTTACTAGATATTGAAGATGTTTTCTTATATTTTCTTCGAGGAGTTTTATGTTACTGGCCCTAGTATTTTGGTGCTTGATCCACTTTGAGTTTATTTTTTGTATAGGGTATAATGTAAGGGTCCTTTTTTATTCTTTTGGCTATTGATATCCAGTTCTCCCATATCCCATTTATTGAAAAGACTATTATGTCCCAGTTCAGTGGTTTGGGGACTTGTTGAAGATCAATTGACCATAGATTTGGTCATCTATCTCTGCATATTTTTATTTGATTCTATTGGTCAATATTTTTACTTTTTTTGTGTGCCAGTACCATGATGTTTTGACCATTGTGGCTTTATAATAAGCTTTGAGATCAGGAAGTGTTAGCTCTCCCACCTCATTCTTTTTTTTAAAAACATCTTTTAGTTATTCAGGGTCTTTCTCTCTTCCACATGAATTTGCTAACTAACTTTCCCAAGTCTTCAAAAGTAGGCTGTTGGAATTTTGATTGGTATTATGTTGAATCTGTAGATCAATTTGGGTAGAATTGTCATCTTAAATACATTAACCTTCCTATTCACGAGCAGGGAAAATCTTTCCACCTATTTAGATATATTTTGTTTTATTTTAGTAATGTTTTGTAGTTTTCTGTGTACAGGTCCTTTACAAACCTGGTTAAGTTTATTCCTAGATACTTGTTTTTTTTTTCAGTTACTTTCTATATATACTTTGTTTTGGCTGTACAGTGGTGAAATTTCACTTGACATTTTTTGTAAGTAATCTAAACATGCAGATATAAACAAAGACATCACATTCAGATTCATTGTGTATACCTGCTCAATTTATAACAGTTAAATGCAAGCATGGACCAGTGTAGGGCAATTTATTTATTTTATTTTTTTGAGTGCATGGTCAGGGAATTGACCTACATGAAAGGGTAGCATTCTACCACTGAACCACCCATGCACCTGCAATTTATTTTTTATATACTATTCATAATCCTTGAAGAAAAAGAGTAGAGTCCTCAAAGAACTATCCATTTCAGGTCTGATTTTCTGTTTCAGTGATATTCTTTGGATTGAAGTTACTTCAGTAGGCAAGATGTCTATGTCACTGACCAAAAACAGTGAATAATTATAAAGAATTGCTTTTGAATGCATAAACCATAATTATCCATTAATCTAAGCAGTGGACTGCTCTAAGATTCTACTCTTCTTAACACTACTGACTAGGAAGGGGATACTACTGTTCTCAATGATGCTACTAACTGTGAACAAGACACCTCCACAGATGATTTATTGCTCTAAGAATCAAATTCAATGTATAATTCATCCATTTATGATGTCCCCCCAAAAAACTTAATACATGAATCCTCAAATGCTATAGGTAGTCAGCTGCTCACTTCAGGTAATTCTTCACTTGTGCTGAGAATGATTTTCTTCTTCATTAGGATGTTCTGAAGGCCTGATTTCAGATGAGGTGTCCCTCCATCTTTAGGCATTTTGTTACTTGTGCTATCCTGTTCCACTTCACATAAAGAAACGTTAGTAGGTCCTCTGGTGCTCCTAACATGTACTGTTACAGAGTCTTCTCTGGGAGCTGGAACATCCAATCTGATTTCTCCTGAAGCTTTAACTGCAATAACAATTTGCTCATGGAAGGCTTGGATGCTATGAATATCCTGATACATCACATATGCTAGTCTTTCATTTTCTTTGTCATCTGTTAGTTCAAACAACTCATGAGCATAATCTTTAATGAACTCATCCAGAGCATCTTCCATTGCTGATAAATCAGAAAGTTCTTCCTGTAGCTTCTTTTGCTAAGATATTGCCCCAAAACTGCTGAGTTCAGATCCTATCCATTGAATATCATTCTTAGACATTTTTTCAACCAAGTCAATTCCATCTAAAACATTGGTGATGTCGTACATTCTTCATTTTCACACTCCCAGTTTTTTCACAGACTTATCTAAGTCAAGAATATCTCCAGGAGCAGATCTGATGAGATCCATAAATTTTTGAGTTAAATAAACCAGTGATATATCACAGTGAGGTCTCTTCAGTTTTAGAGCTCTTCTCATGGAAACATATTGAACATTATCTTCTAAATTAATCCTGATTTTTATGGTAAAAGTTACAGCAGCAGCAGGAGGAGACCATGGCCCATGGCAACTCAGGCCACAGGAGCTCCATCTTCCACATACACAGCGTATTCTTGATTCTTTTAGTTGCTATTTTGGATGGAATTTTGTCCTTAATTGTCTCCTCAGCTAGGTTATTGCTTGTGTATAGACGTGTTACTGATTTTTGCACATTAATCTCATATTCTGCCACTTTGCTGAATTTGTACATTAACTCAAGAAACTTTGTTGTAGATTTCTCAGGATTTTCCAAGTATAGTATCATGTCATCTGCAAAGAAAGAAAGTTTTTATTTTTCCTTTCCAATTTGGATGCCTTTTATTTCTTCTCCTGTCTAATCACTCCAGCTAGGACTTCTAGTACAATGTTGAATAATAGTGATCACAGAGTGTATCCTTCTCTCATTCCTGATCTCAGGCAGAAGACTTCCAGTCTCTCACCATTGAGTAGAATGCTGGCTATTGGTTTTTCAGATAAACCTTTTATCATATTGAGGAAGTTTCCTCTGATACCTATCTTTTAAAGTGTTTTTAACAGAAAAAGATGCTGAATTTTGTTGAATGCTTTTCCAGCATCAGTTGAGATGATCATGTGAGTTTTTGCTTTCAATTTATTAAGTGCTGTATTACATTGATTGATTTTCTTGTGTAAAACCTTGTCATTTCTGCTATAAACTTCACTTGGTCATGGTATATAATTCTTTTAATGTGTCACTGGATTCAATTTGTTAGTATTTTGTTGAGAATTTTTGCATCAATATCCATCAGGGATTTAGCTTTAAGTTTCACTTTCTTATAGTATCTTTATCCCATTTTGGTATTGGAATGATGTTAGCCATCATTCTAATGAGTTAGGTAGTATTCCTTTTTCTTGATTTTTTGGAAGATTTTGAACAGGATTGGTGTTAATTCCTTGGGAATGTTTGATCAAATTCCCCTGTGAAGCCATCAAATTTGCTCTTTCTTCTTTTATAATGTGGGCATTTAGGGCAATAAATTTCCCTCTCACCACTACCTTGCTACATCCCATAATTTCTAATGCATTGTATTCTCATTTTCATTTGCCTCCAGATATTTACCAATTTCTCTAGGAATTTCTACTTTGGTCCACTGATGGTTTAAGACTGTATTATTTAATCTCCATATATATATAATGTACATCTTTATATTTAACAAAAATACACCAACCATTTCAAATGAAAGGAAAAAATAGTAAATTTCAAAGGGGTGGCAGTGATTACAAAAGTAAATACTAGCACTTATGGAATATCCAAAGAAATGGTGCTGGGAAGCAGATGCTGATAACCTGGGCTCTGCCCCCACCGTAACCATCAGACAACAAGGCATTTGGAGCATTTCTCCTGGTCATGCAACCTCTAAGACTGGTTCTCTTGACTCTCTTGAGACTCCATAAGTGACCTAAAATGGCCTAGAAAATTACTTTTCTCCTTAAACCAAACAAGGTAATTTCTACAACTAATAATTTCTATTTGTCCTGCTTTCTGCTGCTTTCTCATTCCTTGCTTTTTTTCAGTGCAATGGAAGGTTTATTTGGGATTTTTTCTTTTTGTTTTTGAAAATGGAAGCTAAAATTTGCAATGGTGTTTTAAAAACACACTTGACAAGACTCAGTAAATATGAGGAAATATACAGTATGGCACATAATGACAGTACTTTTAGCAATGACATAAAACAAACGTAGACTAAACAATTTGTGTCACTTCAGGCTTTGCATTTATGATATGGAATATTGTCCTAAATCTTTCAAAATATCAGATTCATTAAGTTTTTTTGTGTGAAAAATAGCATATTAAAAAAACAATAAATTTCAAAGCACATCACAGCAATTAGTTGTATAACAAACTTCAGAGTTTGGTATGGGTTACAATTCCACAATTTTAGATTTTTACTTCAAATTGCTCTAAGATACTAGAGACTAAAAGAAATATTAATATAATGATTCAACAATCATACTCATTTGACCTTCTCTGTGTAACTCTGCCATCACCTTTGATCTTCCTCCCACTCTTTAGGGGCATTTGGGCTATGCCATTTGAACTTTTCATGTTGGAAGAGTCTGTCGATAATATGGGATGGGGGATGGAACTAGTTGATGATCTGGAGAGGCTGGCCCCTCTGCATTTTAAAATTTATCTGGTCTAGGGTATTATCTAGAGGTTGTAGATTTCTGGAAAGTTACTAATGTGCACGGAACCTTTGTAGAATCTTATATGCCATAGGTGTTTTTTAGTATTGGCAATGATGGTTTTCATTGGGTTTTGGTAAGTTATGGTAGGTAGCAATGTCAAATTGAAGCTTGCATAAGAGTGACCTCCAGAGTGGCCTCTCGACTCTATTTGAGTTCTCTCAGTCACTGATACTTTCCTTATTTGTTACACTTCGTTTCCCCCTTTTGGTCAGGATGGCACTGTTGATCCCACAGGGCTAGGCTCATCCTGGCCAGGGAGACTTTCATCCCTGGATGTCATGTCCCACATAGGGGGGAGGTCAATGATTTCACTTGCAGAGTTGGGCTTAGAGAGACAGGCCACATCTGAACAACAGAAGAGTTCCTCTGGAAGTAACTCTTAGTCATACCTATAAGTAGGCTAAGCGTCTCTGCTACATATATAAGCTTCACAAGAACAAGCATCAAGATCAAGGGCTTGGTCTATTGATTTGGGTGTCCTTAATGTTTGACACGGTATCCAGGTTTTTTCTGATGATAAAGTTTAATAGTTCCATGTTTTTTCTCATCTCTCAAGGGACTTTGCCAGTACTTTTTTATTATCTGCTTATGTGTCCAGGCATTATATTAAGCTATATAGGATTAAAGGCCTTCATTCTTATTCTGGGCTCCCTGTGTTTGGATTGTTTAAATGATCTATCCAGACAGGTTGAGTTAGATTATGTGCTACAGAAAATTTAGGTTCTGGACAAAATAAACCTTCCTTCCTTTAGTCTCAAAGAGTAGATGAAGTTCAGAAATACAGAAAATGTCTTCTTTACCCCTGTATTCTGAATTACCTTAGTCCCAACCTGACCAGCTTCATTCTTATGTCTAAATACCAGGTTATACATACATAAAACAGCATCTCAAAATCCAGAAATAATAGTTACCACTCTGGCCTAAATGTGACTGCTATACGAACTTACAATTTAGGTCCCCATTTACTTATACGTATCTTCTAAATGAGGCCATACAATATCTGCTCTTTTGTTTCTGGCTCACTTTTCCTCACCAAATGTCCCATAGGTTCATTCACAATGTTGCATGCCTCACAACTTTGTTCCTTTTTGTAGCAGCACAATATTCGATCATATGTATACACCATTGTTGGTCAATCTGCTTGTCAGTCAGTGTTTCCTTCAGCCACCTCCATTCATTGGGCATCATGTATAGTGTCCAAAGTCAACAGTACATCAACACTCTCAGTTTTACATAACTTCATTGTTCCCAAGAGAAAGATAACCAATAACCACACCCTCACCAAGTAGGAATTCTAAATTTCCCTTAACTCTTGTCTCTCCCCCATTATTTACCTCTGCCTGGTGTTGCTGGGGTACTGTTGATATATATCAAGATTTTTTTCACCTGTAAAAATTATGCTCTCTATTATTATACATTGATGCAACATTCAGGAGCCTTGAAAATACACTATCATGTCCTATATCCTTAGACACATTTTGTCTACAACTTGTTTTTCTTTTTGTAATGACTTTTCCTTATTTTGTTTGCCATGGATACAATGAATTCTACTGTCAGTTGTGTTATTTATGTTCTGAACACTCATCAGAACTTTCACATTTGAAAATGACCAGTAATAAAGTATCACAGTCACTTTAAGATGGTTTTAACTATCTAAAAGCTATAGACAGTTTTTGCTTTACTCTCTGATGTTTGCCTGAAAATTCTGTAATCAGCAGCAGGCCAGAGTTCTGTGTTTTTAACAAGGAAGGACCCTCTCAGAGCCCACAGAAAAGGACTATACTAGATATATCAAATTACAAAGAATAAACCCTCAGGGAACTTCAGTCTATTTCAATTGTCTTATTCTGGGTTTCTGGGACATTCTTTTTAATCAAGAAGCAGATAGTTTTATGAGATGCTTCCATAAGATCCACCAGGACAATAAATAATTGCACAAGACTACAGTAGTCTTCCCTTATTTCCTGATAAAGGAAATTGTATTGTCTATCGACTATTGTTGATGTTGTTTTAATGATCTATTTCTGGGATAAAAGGAGGCCTTTATTTTTGTTATTAAGCTATCCACAAGAAATAATAATATAGTAAACTCTGTTTTTATCAATGGGGATGAAAAATTTTGAAATATCTGATTTTCTCTGACTCTTCAGACTTCAGAAACTCTTATTAAGTATCTTTGCTTTACATTACAGATTAGATATATCCATACGTTCATTAAGAGCCTGTGTTTCCTTCCTTTTTGCCAGAATATAATTGGAAAAATGAATTATGTAACTGAGGCCTTCCTTGCCATGAATGCCATAATTGAATGTTTTAAGTTAACCAGGTATGGCAGCCACTTCTGTGGAACTAAGGATGACTTTATGGAGTCAGTGTTGAAAAAAATCCTTCCAGGAAAACTGGCCTAGTAACCGGGCTTACAGAGTCCAATCTTACAGGTGGAAAGGAAGGTCACTTCAAGGCTTGCCAGAGGACTTAAGATTTTGAGACCTCAACAAAAGAAGAATTTGCCCAAATATGTAGGAAATGCAGGTGAAATTTGAAGGAAAAATTTCTTAGGCTTGCTTTGCTAGTCCTGGTACAACAAACCAAACTCTAATTTGAGATTCCTTATGAATATTTCCAGTACTACAAAATTAAGGATGACTATATGATTAAATAATATTCTTGCTGACCTATATGAATAATCTGGCAAAATCTATTGAGGTCAGCTTTACTTTGAGATAAAGTATAATCTTTTATTGCATTTATTAATTTAAAGGATGTAGCTATAGGGGAAAATGCATACTCACTGGAAAACTAGGCATTGTTTAGAGCATATGCTTCTGGGTTATTCGATTCTGATTATATGAGATCCATGCCTTTTATGGGCTTTGAACTATTTTATTATCTACAATTCTTCAAGTTGTAGAATGAATAGCAATTAAAATAATTCATGTTTGTGGACATGCAAATGCATTTGTCTTATAGAGGTTCAATTGGCCTCACCCTCCACCCACCCCCCGCTGTGGTAGAAGCCTTTTTTTGCACCCTTTTCAAATTCCTTTCAATATTATTGATCAATAATTGTGTTTGTTCTATTAATTCTCCTTTGAATGTGTTATTACAATTGCTTGGCTCTGTCATTAAAAAATCAGTTAAGATATTTAATGGATGTTCACTTTATATCTGTGTGAGAGTAACAATTTTACCTTTTTTGAAAATTATCCTTTTAAAATGGTTTTTGTTCTTGCATGGGAGAGACAAATAATACATGGCAGAGGGACAGAAAAGCCCAGTAAAATGAGGTATTGTATTATAGAAACTTATAGAGAGATCTGGAAGACAGGAAGCTGACTTACACTGCATAGCTTAGCAGGTGATATTTAAATGCTCCAGAAAGAAAAAATTGTTGAATGGAAAGAATGAATGAACATTTAAAAAATTTTTGTAATGTTTTCAAGTTCATTTTCTAGTGATTACATGCATGCATGTGTCATTCATTGCCTCATCTCAGTATCAGGCTCTGAGTGCAGAGAAATATTTCATATAAGTCAAATTTCCAATCTCTTCTTATCGCTATTGAGCCCATCCAGTTGTCAGATAAAAGTATACAGAAAATTGTCAAATAAACACATTAGAATATTCCTTTAAACATGATGAAAATGGTAAACCTACCTTGTGTTCATAAGACTGGTTAAGCAAACTGGGTGAAAATGGAAAGTGGGAATGCATTTTCTGTTAACATCAGTCCTCAAGCCTAAATCCTAAATCAACTAATTTATAAGAATGATTCTCCAATCTCAATAAACTTTTTGAGAGGTGATATCTCATCACAGTTGAAATACGGTGTGGTTCCTTACTTACTCATTCTCCACTTGCTCTGCTGTAATTTACTAACTGGGTTTGACTGTGGTGAAGCATCCCTATCATCTTTGCTTCTGACATAGTTTCCCTAGGACCAGACTTCTTATCTGCTGGCTTTTCACACAGTATACAATGGGGTTCATCAGTGGAGGCACCAGCAGGAAAACATCAGCCATCAGGATTCTAATGATTGGAGAAATGTGTTTGGCAAACCGGTAAATGACAGCTAGGGAGATAATGGGCACATAGAAAATGAGCACAGCACAGATGTGGGAAACGCATGTATTGAGGACCTTGAGTCTTTCTCTCTGGGATGCTATGTTCAGCACAGTTTTCAGTATCAACATGTAGGACATGAAAATAAATGTTAAGTCAAGAATGCCTGTGAGAGCCACAAATAAGCCATAGATGACATTGACCTTGTTGTCAGAGCAGGCCAGCTTCATGACATCCTGATGGAGGCAGTAGGAGTGGGAGAGGAGATTCTTTTTACAGTATCTGAGATGTTTTAGAGTGAAAGGGAAAGGAAGGATCAACAAAATATTTTTGAGAGAAAAAGCAAGCCCTAATTTGGTGACTCTGGCACTGGTTAGTATAGAGGTGTATCTCAGGGGATTGCAGATGGCAATAAAACGATCAAAGGACATAATGAGAAGTACAGATGATTCCATAGCTGAGAAGCTATGAATGAAGAACTCTTGGGTAATACAGGCATCAGGAGAAATTTCTGGGGCGTTGAGCAAGAAAATCCTCAGCATGGTAGGAAGAGAGGAGAGAGATAATCCTAGGTCAGAAAGAGCAAGCATGGAGAGAAAATAGTACATGGGTTCATGCAGAGAAGGCTCTGTTCTTATGAAAAAGAGAATAGTGCAGTTCCCCACAATGGCAGCAAGGTACATTAGGCATATGGGGATGGAAATCCAAATGTGGGCAGCCTCCATCCCTGGGATCCCAATCAAGAAGAAGGAAGAAATTTCCATTTCAGAGGTGTTGACGATGGACATGCCAGGAATATGAGGGAGTTGAGACGAGAGGCTTAGAAGAGGCTTCCTGTGATGGTACAAATATGTTGGGGCAAAATTCCAATTCTATCGAACTGCATTCATTGGTTTCTACTGAACATAAGCGTTCTAGACATAATTATTAGATACAACCCTAAATGAAGGAAAAATAGAGAGAAAGATAATAGATATCAAAATCCAACTATAAACAAAAATGGAGAGAAAAGAAAGTCAGTTTTTAAAATCAAATCTTATAAAAGATACAAAGTTAAAACAGTTACACAGATGCAATTCTTATACAAAGACTGAGAGATCAGCTATGTTATGCCATTTCCCAATCCACAAACCAGAGACTTTTACATTTTTATGTAAATATTTGAGTCTATCTCCTGTTTACAATTTATTTAAAATTCCAATGATTTTTGATACAATTTGGAGTAATTTATTTTTATACCAAGTCTTGTCATTATAAAAAAGATCTATTTTCCTTTTCTCCAATATTGTTATTTCTCTCTTGAAAATGCTTTATTTACTCCATAGAGGATTTTGCATTTTTGAAAGATTTCTTAGGATCTTTATAATGTTGTTATTATTATTTATAGGATCACTTATTCACTATTATATTTTTCTAAATAATTACTAGCTGTCTACAGGAACCCTATGTATTTTTGTTGTGGAAGCCTCCTATTTTGTTGTGGAAGCCTCATTCCTGCATCCTTCCTTCCACTCTGTACCCCTGTGTGCATCTGCAGCTCCCCTCTTCCCCTATCCCTGCATACATGTATATACAGAGAACCTTTAATAAACTCTCCTCAGTTGGTTTTTTTCTTAATTAGAGAAATTGTAGGTTTACAGAAAAATCATGCATAAAATACAGAGTTCCTATATGCCACCATATTATTAACACCTTACATTAGTGTGGTACATTTGTAGCCATTCATAAAAAGACATTTTTATAATTGCACTATTAACTAAAGTTCATTGTTTACAATAGGGTTCACTGGTTGTGTTATTCAATCATATATTGTTTAAATTTTTATTATAGTACCATATAAACAATCTAAAATTAAAACCACATTCACATATATAATTCAGTGTCATTAATTATGGTCACAATGTTGTGCTATCATAACATGTATCTATTTCTTGCTGACACCCTGACTGACATATGTTCTGATATTCCTCTGACTTAAGATTTTCTTTTTGCTTGTCTTTCAGATGTTCTCTTTATCGTTGATGCTCTGTAGTTCAATATGTAGTGTACAGGGGTGAATTTACTATTAATTTATTTTGCTTGGCATATAGTGTGCATTTCAACATGAGAAGTCATGTCCTTCTTCAGTTTTGAAAGTTTTCAGCCATTATTCCTTTTAATGTTGTCTATCCAGAAGTTTGTCTGCCTGAAAAATGCTGAAGCTACTCAGTCTAACTTCTTAGTTAGATTGCTTCATGTTTTCAAACTCTTCATTTCTTCCTGTTGAATTTTGGGTGCATACTTTTGTACTATCTTCTAATTTACTAATTGCCTTCATTTATGTCAAATTTATTCCAACTAATGAGTTTTATTTCATTTAGTATATTTTAAATTTTTAATGAAAGTGATTTTAAATTACTATACATTCTAACTTATGTCTATCATCTCTCCCAACACTTTTCATTCATTTTATTGTTATTATGCTCTTGAGAACTTCAGCATGCTTTTTTAAGAATACGTTAGGTGCTTTTTTATTCCTTTGTTTGTGTGTAAGTAATCTATTATTGAAAGTGTAGAGTTTTTTCTTTTCTTAGCCTTCATATTTGCTTTGAAATTTTATTTTTAATTCTATACTGGGTGGAAATTTCCTTGTCTATTTTATGACATCTTTTTCATGAACCATGATTAGATGTGGTGATTGGCCCTTCCTCATTCCCTGAAGTTTACTATTGGCAAAGGTGTTTTATAATGTATTACGGATCTTTTTTCAAAAGGGAGTTAAGTATTGTTTTGACAACTTTTCACCCTGCCCCAGCTACTGCAAGTAGCAGCTTGTTACAGGGAGCAGACTTGGCCTGTGACAACTGCTATTTCCACTTTCAAGGGGTAGAACAGCTTCATGTCCCAAGCAGGGTACCTTAGACTACTCCTTTATCAAACATGGACACAATCATGCCAGTTACGTGCAGATGCCAATCAACAACACATCTTGCCTTAGTTTCCTAATTGCTAAAACAAATATCATACAAAGGGTTATCTTTAACAATGGGAATTTAGGGCTCACGGTGTCAGAGGCTAGAAGGATTCCTTCCTCCCAGGGTCAGTATCTTCTGCCTGGCCAGCAATCTTTGGGGTTCCTTGGCAATACACAGGGCAGCATCTTCTCCTTTCTCTTCTAGGTTCTCTTGATTTTCAATTTCTGGCTGCTCCACATAGCTTCTCCTTCCATAACTTCCTTTGTTTATAAGGTCTTCAGCCTAATTGGATTAAGGCATAGCCTCATTCAATTTGGGTTCACCTTAGCTAATAACATCTTCAAAGTTCCAAACAATCCATAGGACAAGGGGGTGGGAATTGAATATGACTTTTATGGATGACATGATTGAATGCCCAACACATCCCTAGACCACGAATGTTCAACGGAAAATTAAAGATTGTTTCATACAGGGATTGTGCATGAGTTATTGTTTGCTTATTTAATATGTATAACAATATTGAGTTAGTTATTTAGTTATTTTCTTCTAGGATAGATGGCCTCAGAGCATATTTAACATTAAAATATTGACTTAAGTGAGATGTTTGAGAAAAATGTACTGCTTTTCTTGCCTGGAACCCTTCTTATGCCTGTCTTGTCTACTGAACTCACCCAGTTCAGGCTTCACTCTCTTAGCCTTACCTGCTCCTCCTTCTACCCCCACTGCAAGCAGTGCTTACAGTGGATATATGGAGAATCTGCTCTTTTGTCTTTTGATTTCCACCCATGTGTTCTCTACAAAACTTTTGCCCAAATCTTCACAGATTGACAAAAGTTGGAATAGTTTTTGACATATAGTAATCCTTAGAAGGTCTTAATCTTTTTCTCAATTATACTTTTTTTAGATCTGCATTCTAAAGCCCTATTAATAACTTTGAGTTCACACTAAGTTTTTTAATAGAATAAAAAGTTTTGTTTATGGATCAGTCAAGAAAATTTAAGCAATGAGAGTATTTTGAACCTTCACATTATTTACTCATCATTGTCAACTTCTAATTTACAGAACTACAAAAAACCATTGTGTTTCTTTATTTAGAAAATGCCATACCTCTATAGAAAAGCTATTTTTATTTTGCTCTAAAGGGTGGTATTTTTGGAAAGTCTAGAAGAAAGTAGAATCCTGCACAGTAGATTTTCTAGTATGCATTTCCAGCTTAAAAGGGCCTACCCAACTAAATTTTCTAGTTTGCAAACATGTGAAAAAGAAGTATATGCAACAGATACAAAATGTATGGCACTTAAAAGGATGGCTTTAGGAAAAGTACACTATACAGCAGTTGTTAAATGAGGTCATTTATCACGTTCTTTACTTCATGGTAAATAATGTTTTTTGCTGTGGTTAGGACTACACTGCCAAGAGTTTTTCAGGTTTTGAATATATCCTGAGATTAAATCAGGTAATAAAAAGTAAAATCACAATTATTTATCAGGGACAAAGGTACCCATCTGAATGTTCTTGGTGGATAAGATCCATATTTGCAATATCAGGCTTTTCAGGTACTCACCAAAGATGTGGGCCACTGGGTCTAATTTCAGGACCAAAAGGAGATGGATCCAGGATGAAGCTACCCCAACCCCTGTTGTTTAATACATGGATTGTCTTCATTATTTTGATTCTAGTCATTTTTAGGAGAACACATGTCTCTGGGGATGACATCCAGTTGTACCCAGAAGTAATAAAAAGCCCACAGGTGAATCCTTAAGTGAGAATGGATTAAGGAGAGTCAGCTGAATTCCCATAATGCATGCAGATTAGTCATTTGTGGAAAAATGTTCTATCAAGTAGAATTAATTGCTCTGTCTTCTGCGATTTCAGAACAACTTGTTCTCAGCTCTTCTTAGCAGTTATCACATTTTATGTTTCTGTGTCACTATGTTTTGGTTAATAAAATTGGATTTTCAAATTCTTAATGAAATAGTCATATCTTTTAAAAAATGAGGTAATAATATTTATTTGAAAAGAAGAAACTGCTTATTGAAAATAAATAATTAATATTGTTTTTGATGCAAAAGGTGAAGAATGTCAGCATTCTGTTCTTCTCCCTACACCCATAATCAAGCATAATCTCTGCTGACCATTTGATATGATCCATTCCCCACCCCCTCTGATGCATGAACATTCTGTTAGGTTTAGAGTGATTTTTTGCAGAAATGACATTATTCTATATATGCTGCTCTTCAGCTTTTACCTTCAATCAATCATATATAAAGAGTATATCACTATACATAATCCTATATTATTCTTTAATTGTTTGATATATATTCTATAATGCAGAGTTTGATGTTAAGTGCTGATCCCCTCCACTGACAAATACAGAGTTGATGCTTTCATTCACTATCCATCCATAAAGACATCTATTAATTACCTACTCATTCTTCTACTCATCTTTCATACATTAATAAATCTATTAATTAATGAAAACTTCCTTACTGAGAACCTGTTTCATGTCAAATATGACATAACAGTTTTGCTACTTGCAAACTTATAACTTATTAAATAGGTGATTTTCATCTTTCTTTTGTGATCAAGAGCATTTACATTTCTTTTTAGAGGCTCATTCATGTATGACCTTTGCCCATTTTTATTTTATTTATTAACTTTGAGTTCTTTCTATATGGATGAAAATAGGCCTTTTTTTAATTTAGTATGAAATTTTTCTCTTGTGTCATTTGTATTTGTTTTTGCTAATGGTGGTATCACAGGTTGGGTTTCTTTTGAATCAAATGCTGAAGTGGAGATTTGTGGGCAGGAAGTTTATTAGGAAATGTTATCAAGTTCAACATCTATAGGAGAAGGAAGCAATTAGAACTAATGGAGGGAGAAGTTGAACTTGAGGCAATTGGAAACAAGGCTACATTCAAACCAAAAGAGAATTCTGGAGTTAGGATAACCCTTCAGGACTGTCCTGAAATGAAGGGGGGGTCTGGACCTTTTTAACCACCCATTAATTGGTCATAAGGAGGGGGTCATGGCCTTGGGTGTGATGGCTCCGTGCAACTGAAAGAAATTCCCACAAAGGGTTCAAATGATATCTGACAATTTCTAACAGCCCAAGCAGTGGAATGGGTGTTTCAGGCTGGCAGGGCAAGGAGGCCTGGGTGATGCAAATACACATCCACTACAGTTCACCCTTTGTACACTTAGATTCATGTCAGTAATAAATTCTGCAACCAGCTTCTCCAAAAATACCTGTTTTCACTGGGAACTGACAAGAGCAAGGTTAATGGAATGATCTATAGGCCCCTACACTGCAGCTAGTCTTGAGGCTGCAACTTTTATGGATCATATCTCCCCTCCACTACCCATTTTAGATTCCTATCACCCTCAGCTAGCACATCATTGCTGGCCAATATGAACTTCTAAAACTGTGACTTTTGCATTTTCAAGTTGCCATCTAAAATGGGCATAATGAATAACAGCAGATCTAAGCTTTCCTTTTCTTTGTTTGCTGGTCTCTTAGTATTTACTGAAAAGCCTGAAGTAACAATTGCCATCTATAACTGGAAGTTAGTGGGACCCTATGTCTCCTGGTATAATCTTTCCCCCTTTGAAACCCGAACCTTAAACCAGCATTGTGGAGATGGAAACCAAAAATTTCCTGAATGGGTTGTGAGGAGTGATAGTGATGAGAACTCTGCTTCCACTCCCAGTTTCATGTGTTCTCTCTCCCAAAGACACAGAATCATATAATGAACGTTGTGTGACAGGAAATCATGTCTCAATGGAAGGAACAAGATAAAAATCCAGAAAACAGAAGTGAAGAAATCCAGCTGCAGACAAATCAAATAGAGACCATTAAAAAAAAATCCTTTATAGACTCAAGGAGATGAAGGAAAGCACAGAGAAAGAACTAGAGGATATGAGGAAAACAATTAATGAATAATGAGAGTTTCAATAAAGAGATAGAAATTTTTAAAATGAACCAAACATAACTACTGGAGTTGAGACCACAATAATGAAAGGAAAAGTTCCCGAGAAGTTTTCAACAACAGATGGAGCTGACAGAGAAAGAATCAGTGAATTTGAAAACAAAACAATTGAAATGAGTTAGAATGAGGAAAAAAAGATTTAGAAAAAATGAAAATATCCTAATAGACCTATGGATCACTATCAAGTAAAGTAATTAGGCATTATGGAAGTCCCAGAAGGAGAAGAAAATAAGAAAGGGGCAGAAGAAATAATGACAAAAACTTCCCAAACTTAGCAAAAGATGTGAATATGTTCTTCTAACATGCCCTGTGAACTCCAAACATGATAAACTTGGAGAGAAATATGCACAGACACGTAATAGTCATACTGTTAAATGCTAAGAACAAGGGAGAGAGTTCTGAAAGCTGCAAGAGAAAAGCAATGTGTTATGTACAAGGGAGTCCCAATAAGCTTAAATTCCAATTTCTCATTAGAAACCAAGGAGAGTAGAAGGCAATGGGGTGAAATTCTTAATGTGCTAAAAGAAAACAATTTCCATCCAAGAGTTGTATATCTGGCAAGACTATCTTTCAAAAATGAGGGAGAAACTACAGCATTTCAAGATTTTAAAAAAGCTGAGGGAGTTTGACATCACCAAAGCTACCTTATAGATATTATTAAAGGGAGATTTTCAGACTAGAGAGTGGATTTAAGCAACAGAAAGAAAAAAAGAACTCTGTGAAATGTAACCATATGGATAAGTGTATCTGACAGTCCTAAGTATGGTATTTTTTCAGAATGTAACTCCAGTTTTTACTTCTTTATAAGTTTAAACATGCAAATGTATAAGTAAAATTATAAATCTATGGTTTTGGCAATACAATGTATAAGAATATAATTCAGAACAAGTACAACAAAAAGGTGAGGGTATAGAGAGATAAAGGAACAAGGTAGGTATATGATATTGAAGTTAAGATGGTGCCAAATCAAAATGTGATTTTTGTGGATTTAGGATGTTAAATTTCAGCCCCATGTAAGAACAAAGAAAATATATGAAAAATACGGTATAGAAAGAAATAAGAAGCAACTCAAAATGGAGTGATACAATAAATCAAATAAAAATGAAAGTAAGCATTAATTGAAGAATTGAGGGACAAAAATGGTGTTAAGATTTAACAAAGATAAAATAGCAAAATGGCAAAAGAAATTCCTGCATTATCAATATTTAGTTTAAATGTAAATGAATGAATCTCTCTAGTCATAAGGCAAAAATCAGCAAAATGGATTTAAAAACATGACCCAATCACATGCTGCTTACAAGAGACACCTTAAATTCAGAGATACAGGTATGCTGAAAGTGAATGGATGGAAAAAATACATACCATGCAAAAAGTTAACAGAAGAGAGCTGGAGTAGCTTTATATTAAGATCGGATAAAATTGACTAAGTCAACAAACAGTCATGAGGGGCTAAGATAATGATAAAGGGGGTGATTTGAAAAGAAAAAGTGACAATTACAAATATATATGTGGACTTGTGGTAAGATGGCCTAGTAGGAGAGCCTGAGGTCAGCCCATCTCTGTGCAGTAGTGAGAGACCTGTTAGAAAAATGACCAAGAGGGTGGATCCAGGGGGTGAGTGATCATGGAGAGTCTTTCACCCTGCATAGGGAGGCACTGGGCAAAAAACCCCAAGAAATTTAGATGAAGAGAATGGGGTGAATGTGCTTAGTCATAACTCTACCTATTCCCACAGCTGGCTTGAAATGAGTTTCACTTCAGCTTTGTAGCTGAGAGTGCCCCTGGTGAGCATTGAAGATAACAGAAGTGATTTTTCTGTGCACAAACTCCACCTGGTCAAGGTAAAGTGCTGATGCACCGCCCACATAACCCCCTGCAGCAGTAGGCACCTGGTTTTGTTTTTCTTTTTTTGCAAGGGCTTGGAGGACCGTTCTCTGGGGAGGAGTCATTTCGAGTGTTTTGGTCTGACATCCAACCTGTGAAAGAGAACTGTTTGGGTTCTGGTGCCACCTCCTGGCCCTCATGAAGGCCTGAAGATTACAGCTGAGTGCAGATGGAGAGGTGTGGCTGAGGAACCAGGACGAGGTGAGTGCTGTAACTGGCTTCCACATATTTCCAGATTTGCTGTGGTGGGTGAAGCTGAAATACCCAGTCCCACATCACAGCATCATCCCAGGGAGGAGTCTGGGGGCTGCTAGATCCTTTAACCACACAGGAGAAGTCTCTGTTGGGTGCATGCTGCTCATCCCCCAGGTCCAGAGTTGGTGGATTTTGGTGTGTGCCAGGGTCGGCAACCCTGGCTGGAGTTCGGATTCCAAATCTTAGATGTGGGAAGGAATTAAATCTGCAAAATAACCTCATTAAGACATTAAAATGCACATCCACAATGGAATGATATGAAGCATGTGAAGGATCAGGCAGACGTAGCTCAAATAATTGACCAAATTTAATCATCAGAGGGGACTCAGAATTTAGAACTAATTAAGGTTTCTCATAACAATATAAAGGATATCAGGTAGTCATTAGAGGAGCATAAAGAAAAATTTGAAAGAATAAATAGAAAAATATTTGACATCTACAGAGATGAAAGATGCTATAGACGAAATTAAAAACATAGAGATTATGTGGGACATGACTCCCAGGGGTATGGACATTCCTGGCAGTGTGGGACAGAAATCCTAGAATGAGCTGAGACTCAGCATCAAGGGATTGAGAAAACTTTCTGGACCAAAAAGGGGAAGAGTGAAATGAGACAAAATAAAGTGTCAATGGCTGAGAGATTCCAAACAGAGTCAAGAGGTTATCCTGGAGGTTATTCCTATACATTATATAGATATCACCTTGTTAGTTAAAGTGTAATGGAGAGGCTGGAGGGAACTGCCTGAAAATGTAGAGCTGTGTTCCAGTAGCCATGTTTCTTGAAGATGATTGTATAATTATATAGCTTTAGCAATTTGACTGTGTGATTGTGAAAACCTTGTGTCTGATGCTCCTTTTATCTGCCTTATCGACAGATGAAAAACATATGATTAAAAATAAATAAATACTAGGAAACAAAAATAAAAAACATAGAGACTCACAACAGTAGATTTCAAGAGAGAGAAGAAAGAATAAACAAATTAGAAGACAGGACAAATGAACTTGAATGTTCAAAAGAATAAATGGCAAGAAAGATGGGGAAACTGCAACTTGATATCAGGAAAATGATAGACAACATGAAGCATACAAATATAAAAATTATTGGAATCCCAGAGGGAGAAGAGAAGAGCAAAGGAATAGGAAAGTTAATAGAAGATATAATGGAGGAGAACTTCCCCACCCTTATAAAAGACATAAATATCCAAACCAAAGAAGTCCAATGAATTCCAAATAGAATAAATCCAAATAGCTTACTCCAAGAAATATACTTATCAGAATGTCATATCCAAGCGAAAGTCATGAAAGCAGCAAGAGAAAAGAGATTTATTACTGTTCTAGTTTGCTAGATGCCGGAATGCAATATACCAGAAACGGAATGGCTTTTAAAAAGGGGAATTTAATAAGTTGCTAGTTTACAGTTCTAAGGCCAAGAAAATGTCCCAATTAAAACAAGTCTATAGAAATGTCCAATCTAAGGCATCCAAGGAAAGATACCTTGGTTCAAGAAAGCCAATGAAGTTCAAGGTTTCTCTCTCAAGTGAGAAGGCACAATGCAAACACAGTGAGGGTTTCTCTCTCAGCTGAAAGGGCATGTGGTGAATACGGCATCATCTGCTAGCTTTCTCTCCTGGCTTCCTGTTACATGAAGCTCCCCAGGGGGCATTTTCCTTCTTCATCTCCTGGTCACTGGCTGGTGGACTCTCTGCTTCCTGGTGCTGCATCATTCTCTGCTCTCTCCGAAGCTCTCATTCTCCAAAATGTTTCCTCTTTTATAGGACTCCAGAAATTTATCAAGACCCACCCAAATGGGTGGAGACATGTCACCACCTAATCCAGCTTAAGAATTACTCTTGATTAAATCACATCTCCAGGGAGATGATCTGATTACAGATTCAAACACACAGTATTGAATAGGGATTATTCTACCTTTACAAAATGGGATTTTGATTAAAACTTGGCTTTTCTAGGGGACATACATTCTTTCAAACCAGCACAATTACATATAAGGAAAATTACATAAAACAGAGCTCAGACTACTCAACAGGCACCATGGAGGTAAGAAACAGTTATGTGATATATTTAAGATTCTGAAATAGAAAGACTTCCAGCCAAGAATTCTTTATCCTGCCAAGTTGTCCTGCAAAATTGATGATGAGATTAAAACCTTCACAGATACACAATGGCTGCAAGAATTTTCCAACAAGGGACTTGCCCTAGAAGAAATATTAAAGTGAGTTCTGTTGACTGAAAGAAAGAGTAAACAGGGAGGTCTGGAGGAAGGTACAGAATTGAAGAGTATTAGCAAGGGTAACTTAAAAGATAAAAAGTGAGAGAGGGAAAGGGGGTGCAGGGGTAGTTCAGTGGTAGAATTCTCGCATGCTATGCAGGAGACCTGGGTTCAATTCCCAGCCTATGCACTTCCCAAACAAACCAAACAAGCAAACAAACAAACAAAAATCCAGCAGATGCTGCTGCAATAAGGGGATATTCACATGCAAAAAGAATGAAATGTGACCCCCACAATACAGCATGCAAAAAAAAGGTGAAAATAATATATAGATGTGATAAAAATGATGGGATAAGGGCAGGCCATGGTGGCTCAGCAGGCAGAGTTCTCATCTGCTATGCCAGAGACCCAGGTTCAATTCCTGGTGCCTGCCTACGCAAAAAACAATACTATAGGATAAGATGCTAGACCCCAAGAATTGCTTTTACAGTAGTAATTTACAGTAGTAATTTTGAATGTTAATGAACTAAACTCACGAAAAATCACACATTGACAGAACAGATTAAATAATATCTATCTATATGCTACTCATAAAAGAGTTATGCTAGATTCAAGGATACAGATAGATTGAAAGTGAAAGGGTAGAAATAGTCATTTTATGCAAGCTGTAAACAAAAAAAAGCACAAACAGCTATAGTAATATCAGATAAAATAGAGTTTAAATGTTATGATATCATAGAAGATAAGATTTTCATATGTTAGTTGTAAAATCATTTTATCTTTATATTTTCTTGAAATCAAAAACTTGAAAATGTCCACTAACACAGGTCATTACTATAGCAAAGTTGATGTTTCTCATAACTTTTTATTTGATATTTTGAGATTCTATACAGTTTTGAAAGCTAATCAAATGGTATTTAAGTTAGGGTTTAATGTTTAAAATTTAAGAGACTCTGATATTTGTATTTCTAGGTTTTTTCCTTGTTTGCTTTAATTTTAAATTGGTTTATGAAACTTACTGTACAAACACAGGCTTCATGATGATTATATTTTATTTAATATGCCTATGGGTAAGCTAGCCAAAATATTCATTTTTGGAGGTTAAGATTTTCAAATATTAATTGTAAAAACATTTGCATTTTTATATTTTCCTTAAATCCAAAGCTTAAAAACGTTTGGTAACATAAGTCATTATTATAGAAAGGTTGATATTTGTAATGACTTTTTACTTGATACTCTGAGAACATTCACAGTTTTGAAAGCTATGAAAATGGTATTAAAGTTAGCATTTAATATTTAGAATTTAAGAAACTCTAATACCTATATTTATAGATATAGGATAAGATGCTAGACCCAAGATCTGCTTTTACATAATATTTTGAATGTTAATGGACTAAACTCACTCATTAAAAGACAAAAATTGACAGAATGGATTAAGTACTATGAACTTAATACTGCTTACAAGAGTCTTATCTTAAACACAAGGATACAGATGATTGAAACTGAAAGGATGGTAATAGACATTCCATGTAAGCTGTAACCAGAAGAAAGTACAAGTAGCTATATTAATATTGGAAAAATAGATTTTAAATGTTATCATATCATAAGAGATTTTCATGCTAATTATAAAAACATCTATACCTTTATATGTCCTTGAAACCAAAAACTTGAAGATGTTCAGTGACATAGGTCATTACCAGAGCAGAGTTGATGTTCCTGGTAACTTTCTACCTGATATTTAGAGAATGTATATAGTTTTGAAAGTTAATCAAATGTATGTAAGTTAGTGTTTAATACTTAGAATTCAAGAACTCTGGTATCTGTATCTGTAGATATTTCCCTTGTTCAATTTAATTTTAAAGTGGTTTATGAAACTTGCTGTAAAACACACACACACATACACAAAGTATATATATATATGCACCTAATGGCAAAGCCCCAAAATATATTAAGGAAATATATTAAGGAAATGTTTTGTTTCCTTAATATATTTTGGGGCAGGAATGGTGTCAATTCATCTTGGAAAGTATGATAAAATTCACCAGTGAAGACATTTGGTCCTGTTTTTTATTGGGAAGATCTTCATTACTGATTAAAACTATCTGCTTCTTATTCGTCTGTTGAGATCTTCTATGCCTCTTGAGTCAGTGTAGGCAGGGCTCTAACAGGGCATTGTCTAGACAGAAAAAGGGGAAGTCTAAGCATTTGTACTGCAGTTGCAAATTTAGAACAATGTGTAGAGGTGAATAAGGCAAAACAATTCAAAACACCAAGAAAATAATAAAATCACTGCAAATAAAAAGGCTATGCAATAAAATTAGGAGTATTACTTGTTGATTTTCAACTTTAAAACAAAAACTATTAGTGGTTTCTCTGTTGTCACAGAGGACAGCATAAAAGTGACCACTCAACAATTTGGAAGCAAAAATATAGCGAGTTGAGGGAAATTTTTGTTGACACAAATATTCTCATTTAAAAATTGAGAAGTCAAGAAGTACTGCTTATATTTGATTGAACAAGTATAAATATATGGTTTAACTGTTTAGCACAGTCAATAAAGAAACTAAAATAATTGTATAAATATATTAGAAACACTAGGGTAGATATAAAAGTCAATAGATACTGTCTAAAATAGCAAATCGAGAAATAACAGTATTGGCATATTATTTCTATATTTAGAAGTTATCACTATAGAAATATTTGGGAGTTGTCACTAGAAGAAATTTAAAGATCTAAAAGTGGTTTCCTTTGGGCAGCATACTAAGCTTGACAAAGGAGAGTAAGAGACTATTTTTTCTTACTTCAAACTCTTTTCATGTGCGTGTGTGTGTTTTGTGTGCATGCTTTTGTGTGTGTGTATATGAAAGCTAAGTTTGAAGGTCCTGTGAGCTGTGAGCTCTATAACTGTGGAGAAGTTATTTAACTCTCTCAGACCTGATATCTTTGTCTGTATAAAGAGTTTTGTTCAAATATTTAAATGATAGAATTCATGAAAAGAGCTTAGCATAGTTCATGGCACTTAGCAATCAATGAATGTTGGCTGCTTTTATTGTAGCTCTTATTTTGTTAATGTAATTATTTGAATAAATACTGATCTAAATAAATGTTCGTAAGACATCAATAATATAAATTATTTTGCATGGCCTCTAAATCCCTACAGAATTTTCCCATCTCTCTCTAGTCTTATCCCCTTTCACTGCTTAATCCACATCTATAGTCCAGCTGAAAGAAGTGAACTAAGGTTCTAGACATTTTCCCTGAGTTCCCATAGAACTTATAAAATCTGAGAGGTCCAGGTTACCTCATCTCCTCTACTTAACTCCTCTGACCAACCCAGCAGAGTGAATGTCTCTCTCCATTTAATGACTAGAATAACATTTCTATAACGTTTTTATAAGCCTTATCACTGTCTCACAATTACATATTTAATAGATCATTTTATGAGATGGTGAATTGATTCAAGGCAAGATCTGAGTCTTAATTTTTGTACAAGTCATATGGCATTGTCTGGAAAAAATAAATTATGAATGCAGTATAATTTCAGAAGGTATACTTTCTTTCCCTATGATGATAATTAAACAGCTATGTGGCTCTGTGTTACTGTAGGGATCTTTGGTGACTCTATACAACCCCCCACATACTCTGTGGCAGGTAATCATTCCCTCAGTCTCAGCCCTAAGTCTGATCCTGTTGTAAAAACACTTGAGCTAAATTGAAATGAATTAGATATTGAGTCATTCTTTCCCAGCACAGATGCCGGGGTCATCACAAAAGGACCAGTTTCCCTACTCTAGAAAATCTCTCCTCTGCCCCCACCTACCTGTCTGACTAACAGAAGTGGAGCTTATGCATACCTGTGGCTGCAAAACTGCCTTTTCTCATGCCACCAAGATAATTTACTAAGAAGGAATTTGAAAACTATCCAGACTCTGCTAGGAAAAGTCTTGGTCACAAGCCAGAATCTTTAGCCCTGGAGACCAGATGCTTTGGGCAAGGAGGAGAGATGGATTCCTGTTTCTTATAGTTCCTGATTTTTTTAATAAAATATAAAAACTGGTATCCTTTCTTGAAATGCCCTAGTTGAATTAACAGCTCCTACATTCCCTGCATTCTCAATACCCCTTCCCTCATAACTACCAAAAATTGTGGTCCTCCCACCGGCATCATTGGCATCATCTAGGAGCTTGTTAGAAAATTAGACTATTAAGCCTGTCCCTAACATATTAAATCAGGATATGTTTTTTAAATAAGACCCCTAGATGGTTCATATGCATATTAAATTTTGAAAAACATCATCAAATTCAAACACACAAATATACTTATATATGGGTTTCTGGCATGGCAGGTAAGAACTCTGCCTGCTGAGCCACCGTGGCCCTCCCAAACACATATATATATTTTTTATCTGCAGCTGAATTCTTAATAAGTCACTCATTTACTTAGTTTCAGTTAGTTGGTGAGTCAGTTTTATGGGTGGCTGCCCATCTGAGTCTGCCATGTCACCTTGCATGGTACACACTGAGTGCTCCAGAAGCATTTGATGGTCACTGGTACTGGAAAAAGCAGAGGAGTATCATTGAAAATGGTAGCCTATTTTGGGGATTAAGGGTGCTTCCTGCAGAGTAGAACACTCTCTGCATACGAATATATCACTTGGAGCGTAATTCAGCAAAACCTCATTTCCCTAAGGTGAAGGTGAAAAAAATAAACTGTCTACTTCACAGGTAGTTGTGTTGATTAAGGGAGATAGTACAAGTGTTCAATAAATTATTATGATTATTATATGCCCTGAATTGGGAGATCTCATTTATAGTCTCACATTTACTCCTAGCAAAACAGGCACTAATGAACAATTTATATCTAATCTCCTTAGTAGGTATGTGATTCTTTTACTGAAGACTTTTCATGAAAGGGGAAAGAGACAGAGGTACCACAAAATAATGGAAGAAGGAAGAAATTTATGTCTGGGTTTAGCACACAGCCAGGCATTTATGTACTTTACATTCAGAATACAGAAAATATTATTTACAATATCTCTCAGCATAATTCAGCACTACCTCCAAGGTCAGAAAAACCCTAGGTTTGAAATGCAATCAGCTTTTTGATTTTTAAGGGATTTAAAAATCCCTTAAAAATCAAATTTTCAGTAACATTTTTTCCAACTGCTAAATAATAGCAGGAATATGTTAGTTTACAAAATTAAGTTATGGTTTCTAAAAACTTGTTCAGAGTTCTATTTATTTAAATGTTACTTTTTTATTTAAAGGTCTTACAAGTGTCATCTCTTCTATGAGGACTTCTTGGGTCATTCTTTATCTGCGTTTTAAATTCTTCCAGCATTTTTATTCCTTTGTTACCACTGTCTTATACTACGTCCTTGGACAAGTATATTCTAACTAAAATATAAACTCTTTGAAGCTAAGAATTAGGTTTTCTCTACTTATGACAGCTATTACTAATAGACATACTATGACTGACATTAACAAAGCTACTACAAATTCAAATCATTTCACATACTGAGATAACAAATAGCCAAGTAACCAAAAAACCGATTCTTTGAAATCCAGGTAATCAAAATTATAAAAAAAATTTCTTGCCAAACTTAACCAATTTCTTAAATAGAGTATATTTGAAGAAGCAGCATATTCTTAATTATAATTTATATAAGTTTTATTATCAATTGTATTGCTCAGTTCATGTAACTTAACCTATCTAGTCAGGCTATTTTAAGAGGAATTTTGACAATGCATTTATAATAACTAGCTTATTTTATCAGTAAGCTTATATAGATTTAGGGCGAACACATCCAAGCAGAATAAAATCACCTTTGTTCAACTCAAAATGTATCATAAAATTCCTTTTATCAGAGGTTGAAAAAAATCTCTTTATTTTCATAATACCTTAAAATACAAACAATTTTAAAAGTACATTGACTATCAAGTTTTGGAAAATAAGCTGCAATTGTTTCATTTGTCCCAAGCCTAAATTCAGGTAAAACTTCTCTATTTCTCTCAAAGATCTTTCATTTTACTTACTGAAATTTGATAATTAGATTTCATTCAGTTAGTCCTATCCCAAGGCTATTTATATTTTAATAATAATCTGATTACTAGTTACTACTGTAAAAGATATTAACAAATATAGCCTAGTTTATAACATTTCTATGCTTACCATTTCTAATCTCCAGGCCCAGCAAAAAAATAATTCTAACCACACCATGCTGTATCTTTCTGATCCCAGCCCTCCCCTATAACTGCTTTAGGTGGTGGGGCCTTAGGGCAGGGATACATTGCACAGCCAGAAAGATATCAGGCTTGTTGAGTTTGGGTTTGAAAGTTTTCGGTGAGAACCATGGAATTTTGAGAGTTTCTATGCCCTTCTTTAACTAGTTCCAATATTAGATTTATTTTACTAAAATCTGTGACCAGGACCATTGGAAAAGGTCTTTGCTTTTTCCAGAGGCAGCCCTTTAGCAGTTTTCTGCTGCCTTAAGGAAATTCCAGGGATGGTTTCTTTCTAATGTCCAAATTTGTTTATAGTAATTGCAAAACTAAAGTTTTGAATTTTGCTGCTCAGAGAGTTTTTCTCTTTTACTTCAGAAGTACCAATTTGTATATTTATATCAGGCACCTAATTATTTCTAAGCAGTTCAAATAGAACTCTGTAAGAATTTTCTTGTTAATTGCTATTACCATCTGGAGGTATGAGAATACATACATTAAAAATGCAGATAGACACAAATAGAAAATTAGTGACACAAAAAACAGAAACAGAAATAATTTTGAGAGGGACAAATAAAAGACTGAATATATTATCTCATATCATTTCTACCTTTTTGCAGAAGAATTCTAACTGTACTATCTTTAACTATAATGGTAGTAGTTTTCATTGAAATCATATTGAGGCCAGATTATGCTACAGAAATAAAATCTTTTTTTGTAGACTCATAGCCAAAATCTTTTCAATGTTTACTGCAGCCCAAAGGTTGTATTTCCATAATCAGTAACCAGTTAGGAACATTTGACCAATACAAGTGCAGGAACATATAAATTAATAACTAGACTGAACACACCAGCTAACAAACAGGCATTAAATGCTTAACACACTAACAATTAAACAAACATCAACACTTTACTATATCCAGGTAACACACTGGCTAGCATTTACTTAACTTCATTAATTACCAATTAATTGTTGGCTTACTCATTTTTTTAGTAGAGTAAACAGAAAAATTTAGGCCAGGGACTCAAACCTACAGAACACACACCAAACACATCAATTAACAATAAACAGACATAAAACATGCATCACACCAATTTAACAATTAACCAATACCTAGGCAGCTCACTGGCTAACACTTGAACAGTCCTACTTAATTTCATTAAAGACCAGTTAATTTTGAATTAGGTCAGTGCTTCAAACTCTGTACAGCATGGTCCCCAAAGTCAGAGGTGTAGACATCAGAGCAAAGGGGACTGCTCTGGAAGCAGGACCCTGGCCTAGGTCAAGGGGACTCAAACCGTCTATTTACTCCCTTATCCACTTTTACCCTGATAACCCACTCACCCAGTCAGATGTTCAGACATGAACTGGAAGTGGTTTCTCTCTTTGAGGCCTTCTCTTTTTTTTTTTTTTTTTTTTTGCATGGGCAGACTCTGGGAATCAAACCCAGGTCTCCGGCACGGCAGGTGAGAACTCTGCTTGCTGAGCCACCATGGACTGCCCTGTCCTGAAGTTTTTTAAGGTGTCAAAAGTCTCTGGAGTGCTGGCAGAACAGAGAAACACTGGTTGCCAAACCTCTAGATTAAATTCAGTCCAGTGGATTCAAAAGGCTCAGTTACCTGGTTTGCCTGCTCTGTTAGGACTCCAGAGACTCAGGCTTTCATCCCAGAGGGTGGCCAAATTGTTACCAGATAAAGACCTTGGATTCTTTTGCCCGACACGCTCAATAACAAATTCCTGAGGCCCCAGGATTTCAAAAAGAGAAAGAGTTTATTACTAGGTACATAGCAGGAGAGCAGGTGGCCTAGTGGCCCAAAATCTGTCTCCCAACCTATGTGTTTTGTCTGGTGGAATTGGCAGAGGTAAGAGAGTGGGAGGGAAGCACAGTGCAGGGACAAACCCTGTCATCTGAGGACTAGTGTCACAGGTGTTTGTGTAGTTGCTGGAGGGTGAGTTCCTGAAGAGCAAATAACGGAACCACATCCATTGAGTCTTCCCTGTAGGAGAGACCATTTCATGTCTGGGCACCCAGCAGGTTCTCTGTAAAGAGTGGTATCCAGCTCATTTTTCTCTCGGTGTTTCTAGATCTTTGTCTTTGCTTCAGTTCCTGTATTCATATGATGGGATAAAAGTAATAAAGCAGCTTTATTAGTTGTGAACTTATTATACCACTAGATCTGGTGTTACAGTTAGGTCTCTGTTATATGATTAGTTTCTCTGTTTTTAAAGATAAAGAGACTAGGGCTCTATAGTGTTAATTGACTGAATGTATAACAGCTATTAAGCTGTGGAGTTAAGATTTATGCTTGGATCTGCATGATTGCAAAGCTCAAGCACTGAAACATTATGCTACATGCACATGTCTCTGTGTCTCTCTCAGCTTATTATTGAGGCTTTATTTTCTTCAACAGTTATCTGCTACCTCTTTCTGTATTCCTAGATTTCTTCTATATGGGTCTCATATATGGGTTTTTCTACTCTCGTCTGGGTCTTTATTACAATAGATGTCATCCCTTCCTCAATTTTACTCTCGCATCTTTCTTTAGCCTCTGGAGCATGGTCCTGTGTGTCTTTGATAAAGGGATGATTCTATAGACCAAGCTCTCATAAATTGTTCATATGTCTCCTTTCTCTCTTACCAGTATTTTCTTAACCGAGGCTATGGCCAATTGTCCTGAGGGCCATCAGGTGTGCGAGGAAACCGGAAATAAATACTGCAAATGTTCTCATTACGCTGGCATGCTGACCACTGTGCCTCCAACCTCCCAGGCAATGACGACATTGCAAGGACAACCTTGCAGCATGAGTCACTGGGCATCGCAGGCAAGGGCTATAAAGACCCTGGGCTCTGTGTTGGGTACATGGATTCAGGTAGGTGAGGAGTGACTGCCATGCTGCCCTCCATCATAAGAGCTATTCTCTTCCTGCCCTGGTGCCTGGCCCTCCCTGTGCCCCCTGTGACAGACCTTAAAGGATGGGGCTTTGTTAAGGTAGGTGTTTGTCAGGGACATATTTTCACATTATCACTTCCGTGGTCCTCCTCATGTGATGGACATATTTATCTTTATGAAAGATCTTTAATATTTATATATGTATGGTCATATTATATTTATATATGAAGATTAAGATATAAGCATGCATTTATATATAATGATGAATATGTCAATATTACGTATTAAAATTTTTCTTCAGTCAAAAGTTAATTTTTTTCTTTTAATTATATATAAATCAAAATATCTTTGTCTGCCTCTAAAAATACTGTAACCCCTAGGCATTGTGTCTACTGTGCATGGGGAGGAAAAGTCAACCTTAGCACTCATCTCCCACACTCTTGGACATCTCTCAGGTATCCAGATGTGTGATTCTCTTGGGTGTGAGGGGTAAGGGGAGGTGATTTAAATGGGCTAATACATGCTTAGTGACTGAGAAATCTCCCAAACTGTTCACTACACCCTTTCCATTTCTCAAGAAACACTGAATTTGTACAAAACCTCCTAAGCAGCCAAGATACCTAAAAATCTTTATCACTGGTTTCAGTCACATCCTCTGTAAATGTTCAGGGATTTAGTCCAAATTCCTGCTAATACTTAGTCTGGAAAGATATGGTAAATCATTTACCTCCCACTACCCAACTTAGCTGATAATAAAGTAAAGGTATAAGAATGTAGAATTTACATGCAAATAATATAGTACAGCATGATATATTATTCAGTTAGATTCCCACTGTCTTGTTCTGGGTGGCTGAACTTTCATAATAGACTGGCAGAAGGGTCACAAATCTTAGAGTCCTGGCTTTTATAAATGTTTCATACTGAAACATACTGAAGCTGCCCAGTGTGAAATGGTAAATTCTGAGTCGTCTCCTTTATCCAACACTGAACTCAGGGGATTTATAGCGAGCTAGAAGCATCCAGTGATCTATCTTTTTGGGTCCTTGTTTCGTGTATCAGGACTGGGGCTTAGTCTGTATATCCGAGTCAGACCATGAAACCGAGTCAGATCCAAATCTAGTCAAAGCACCTTCAGGCTCTGCTCCTGTGCGACAGGCCATGGTTCTATAACCTCAGCTGGAACAGAGAAGATCTGACAAGCCCTGGGAAAATCTGGGCTTTTAGTTGTTCTCTTACATTGTTCTTATCTTTGAAGAGGTACAAACCTTCTTTGCAGAAGCAGTTGCAGAGGGTACTATTTTTATTTTATTCTGTGTAAATGGGATGCTCTGGAGGGGTGTTGGGTACAACCCTGTTGAAATAACTGGTGGCCCTGTCTGAGCAATACAACACTGCAAATTTCAGTGGATTTGCATTGACTGGGTAGACGGTGGTGAAGAGGTGGAAGGATAATTCATAGTAAAGGCCTTTCAGTGATTATAGCTTGGGCTCTCTACTTTCCTTAAGGCTGGAATGGGGTTAGTGTTGGGAGAAAGTACCTAGATCAATGAATCAATGAATGATTGGTCTATAAATAGGGTCCTGTGATTAAGAAATTATAACCAAAAATTCTATTTTTGGTTGTTCTATGAAAATTGAAAGATGTGGTTTCTTTGTATATAGCCTGGCCTGAACCTAAAAAAAAAAAAAAGACTAGGGTCAACTTCCAAATAAAGACACAATTAAAGAAAGAGTCTCTTTGCTTAAAAAACCACTGCTATCAAAACAGCATATCTTTATTGTGATTACATATTGTACTTTCAGAATTTCCTGAAAGAGTAAAAAGAAAAACATTTGAGTTTCATAATTCTTGTTACCTTATCAAAGAAATTATTCCAGTTTTTAAGAGAGGTAATTTCTTTGCTAAATTCTAAAAGTGCAGGGGACCTTGATTGAAAAGCTAAGCCTGTACTTAATTACAGATGTATACAAAATGATAAATCAGTGGTTTGCAACAAGCACTATAAGAAACGTGTGTTAGACCAAGGTATATTAGACAAAGTACTTTCAGTCCAGCTGGGGTTCAAATATAAAGAAAACATGATTGTAATACGAGACATAATTTCTCAGAACTTGAGACTCGGTAGCTTCTACTAGCAAGGAAATCAAAGGAGACAAGGAATGAGTGATGAATGAAAATTTTAAAGGTACTTTATGAAATGGTTGGACAATGCAGACCAAGTCAAAATCTATGTCCTAAGAATCACAGATTCTGTCCTGACTGAGAGAACTTCCATCATGCAGAAAAACCAGGAACCATGTTCTCTAGCAATGCCCATCCAGTACCTTCATGCCCTTTATCCTTGGATCCCTCTACCCTGAAACTTGGAGGTTTTATTTTTGTAGAATGTTTTAACAGTTTATATGTCATTTTTATTCTATCATTTGCATTTAATATTATCATCCACGAAGAATCAGGGATGGTTGCTATTGTTTGACTGAGGAGAGGAGGTTTAAGAAGGCCAGAGACAATGCAACATCCTCCACCATCTGTTCTGCATCCTGAGATGGGGATTTGCACTGGATTATTGAGTCTATGGGTCTACCTTCACTGTCTTTAAGTAGGAATATCTTCCCGATCTCTCACTCCAGGATTATTTCCATCAGTTTTTCCTCACCAAGAAGGAGTTGCCACTCCTTACAGAGGGGGAACAGATACGATTCTTGCAGCAGTTCTTCTCTCTGAATGTGACGGGCTTACTGGACAAGCAGATGCTGGATGTGCTGCGCCGGCCTCGCTGTGGGGTACCTGATGCGGCTGACTACTCCATCTCTCCAGGAAGGCCCAGATGGAATAAGCTCACGCTGACCTATAGGTGCTTGTTTTTAGTGCCTGGAGGGATGGGTGTATTCGTTACTTCAAAGGACTCAATGTCCCTCCTGGGGGCAGCCCTACTGTCTTCTGTTTTCCATGCCAGTCTCTCCAAAGCCCAAAATCTACTTCAGAGAAGGTGATTCCACCCATTCTTTTTTAGCTTCCTCTAATCTAGCCTCTTCCTTAGGAAGACGAGCCTTGCCTCTATCCTTATTGGTATAGGTTGCATTATTTTGTTTGTTTCTCTTCTCCATGGTAGCCGTAAATAATAGACAAATGCCCTTAATCTGCATGTTTTTCCTGTATAAAATGCTATCTTTCATGACCCCACTATTCTTTCCTAAGTTAAATAATCTACTTTTTTCCCAAGTTGTAAATGTGTGTGTGTGTGTGTGTGTATGTGTATGCATTTGTAAGATAAAATTTTGAAACCTTGCTCCGTATCTAGGTTGGTTTTTCTTTGGAGCCTTTTAAACATATTTGAGACATCTAAAGCAAATAATTCTAAATTATATAAATGTTATACATTCAATTCAGCTCATATAGCTTTTTTTTTCACTTGCTTGATTTTCACAATCACCCTGTAGGGCTGTAGTTCTCAGACTTTAAGTTACATGGGAATAATGTATAGAGCTTGTTAATATTAAAATGTTTATAGGAATCTGTATTTTGCAGGTGTTATTTCTTGGGTTTTTGGTGCAGTTAGTCTGAAACTAACTCAATTTTATAGGTGAACAAAGGGAGACCACAAAATATTAAGTGATTTACTCCAAAGTAGAGTCACTGTTTCTTAGAGCTATGATAATTCTCAGACCTCTGAGCTACTTTTCTTAAGGATTTCTCCTCTCAGCATTATCAATTACCCATACGGCATGAAGCCATCCACAGTGGAAGACATTATATATGATGCGGTTTCCACCTGGGGCAATGTGACCCCCTTGATCTTCCAGCAAGTGAAAGGTCAAGATGCCGACATCAAGATTTCATTCTGGGACTTCGGTAAGATAGTGATGGGGCCGGGGAGCACATTGTTTCATGTAAAGGGCAAAGGGGCGTTCTCCATAAACAAAACCAACCCACATTGTCCAGCTTCTGAAAAAAATCAAAATTTAAAAATAATAGGTAAAGCCCTAATGAAAAGAATCAGTCTACAACACAAGAAAGACATTTTTTTTTTATTTTAGGGAAGTGGTAGCTAGAGGAGTGGTAACCTCTGCTTATTTTCAAAACCTCAGAATGTGAGTTTCCTTTTCTTCTTTCCCCTCCATGTGGGGAAAGGATTTTTGTCTCTAACTTGTAACCTTTACTCTGCCATATGCCCCTCTATTCTGTTACCAAAGAAGATGAGAGTAGCTAGGTTTTGGTCCCACACAATTCCTCTGCAAAGACTGTGCCTTAGCCTCTCCCTACCCCACAATACCAGGCTGTACAGCACGCTGAGGCACTGAGGCTTGCATAAGACCACCTCTGCCCCTGTGTCTCCTCCCACCTTCTGACCGCAGCTGTCTTTCCTCCACAGCACATGGAGACGACTGGCCTTTTGATGGGCCAGGTGGTGTCTTAGCCCATGCCTTTCTTCCAAGTTCTGAAACTCCAGGAGTTGTCCACTTTGACAAAGGAGAACACTGGTCGACTTCATATAGAGGTAAAGACCTTGCCTAGTAGAAATTCAAGAACTCTCCAGAGGCTTGGAGATTGGATTGATGTTTTCCAATTGGGCCTGGATACAGTAAAGAGGGAAGAGGGAAGAGGGAAAAATTAAGAGAGGCCAGGACCAGTGTGAAATTTGCTGTGAATTTGGTAGATGAGATCATTTCTGAATGTAGGTACTCCCACAAAATGTGCTTTTCTCTTCCTTAATCTTTCAGCTTCCATTCATCAGTCTTTCAATTTTTTTCATACCTCTTTCTTACTCCCATATATAAATGTCTATATATTTTGCCTTTCTGTTTCCCACATATACTTGTTTGGCTCTCAACATTTTACACGCCCTCCATCATTTCCTTTTCTCTCATGACTTCTCTCTTCTTTCTCACGTATACTTTCTCTTTTGTTAGTAACTAATTTTTCCTTTTATCCGTATCCTTTCAGGCATTAATCTGTTCCTGGTTGCCACTCATGAACTAGGTCATTCTTTGGGTCTGTACCACTCTGGGAATCAGAACTCCATTATGTACCCCACCTATGAATATCAGGACCCCAGAACCTTCCAGCTCAGTGTTGATGATATCAGAAGAATCCAGCAGCTATATGGTCTGTGCCTCCTGGAAGAGGGGTGGGGGGTATCAGGGCAGGAATTCCACTTGGAATTTATTCACTGTTTTCTTTTGTCCTCAACAGGGAGAAAGATGTTCATCTGAAATGTCCTAATGTTGGTTCAGATAATTCAACTACAGTCATTCAATTCAAGCCTTTCGATGGCTTCACTGGACGGTCAAATAACTTAAGATACTAAAGCAGCCTTGGAGACTGCAAGAACTAAGCCCTAAAAAGGGTACCTCATCAGGGAAGCTGAGCCAAATTCAGAAAATTTAGGGGTCAGAATAAATATGATTTTTGAATGTAATATTTTGTACTTGCAATTTAGTATGGCAATCACTGTAATAGGGGCAGGAAGGAATAACATAGTAGATTGGGGAATAAAAATCTAGAGTTAACTCAAGGTAAGACAAAATAAGGAATAGGGCTGTACAATGGTGGCTCAGTGGCAGAATTCTCGCCTGTCATGCTTGAGACCAGAGTTCCATTCCTGGAACCTGCCCATGCCAAAAAAAAAAAAAAGAAAAAGATAAGATTAGGAGTAATAATATTAGAGTATTATTACATATATAGGGATTAAGAAATATTGTCAGCTTCAGAACTGTTCCTGAGGTCACACTCAGGGCATTCCACATTAGGTAAATGAGTGAGGCAGGGGTATAAATACCCAGCATTTTCCATCTGACACAGATAAACTCTCATGAGCATTGCAACAGAGAAGCCCAGTGGATTGGCCAAGATTTTGTCAGGTCTACATTGCAGCTCATCTCCTTCCT
The DNA here is from genome assembly GCA_004026745.1 of Myrmecophaga tridactyla. Taxonomy (NCBI): domain Eukaryota; kingdom Metazoa; phylum Chordata; class Mammalia; order Pilosa; family Myrmecophagidae; genus Myrmecophaga; species Myrmecophaga tridactyla. Next base: position 12,965 of record PVIY010004684.1, on the reverse strand, counting down.
TTTCCTAATATTGCTCCCACTCTCCTCTTTGCACAGTTGTTGATTCTTAATAAATATCTTACATCCCAATCTCAGCCTTAATATCTCTCCTAGAGAACCTAACTTCTGAAAATTGATTATTTGAAACACTAATAAAATTATTAATCTACTATGACACTAAGTATAAAACTGAGAAGGAATATATAAACAACATCAGTAATGAAAAAGGAGATATCCTACAGAACATTGAGAAATCATGAAAGTGTATTTATGAGCAACTTTTATACAATAAATATCAAAATGTGTATCCAAAATATACAATCCTGGATAGATAAAACTTGCAAAAATGGGCAAAGGAAGAAAGAGAAAATCCAAATAGTCCTATAAATTTTGAAATATATGATCTATAATTAAAAATACCTCCACAAATAATTTCAAATCTGATAAAATAGAAAATATAAATTGTCCTCTAACTAGTAACTATCAAATCTAGCATTAAAATCCACCTCTAGTTGACTATTTCATAAAGTAATCATGCCAAATATATACACAATCTTCTAAAGGGAGAAAAAAAAAAAAACTGGAACAGAATATTTCCCAAGTTATATTTGAGCTCCAAATAACCTTGATGCCAAAACATGAAAGAGAAATTGTAAGTAAGGAAAATTTCAAGGTACTCTCACTGATGGGAAAAAATATAAAACTTCTAAATAAAATATTAGCAAATCAAATCCTACAATAAACAAGGGAAAATAGAGCAGTGTATACAATTTGGTTTTATTCCAGAAATGCAAGTTTGATATTACTTTTGACAATCAATCAAGACAACCCTTCACATTAACAAGATAATGAAAGGAAACGTAACCATTGTCTCAATGGATGCAGAAAATAATTTTATAAGATTCAGCAACTAGGGCGGGCCATGGTGGCTCAGCAGGCAGAGGCGTTCTTGCCTGCCATGCCGGAGACCTGGGTTCGTTTCTTGGTGCCTGCCCGTGCGAAAAAAAAAAAAAAATCAGCATCTAATCTTGAAAAAATTCTTAGCAAATAAGCAATAGAAGGAAACTACATCCTCTAATAAAGGTAGTTACCAACATTCTATAGCAAACATATTTAATGACGAAGTGTCAAAAATTTTACCTGTGAATATATCTGTAATTAACAAGAATGTGCTTTCATCCTTTCTGCCCAACAATGTACCAGAGGTGTTAATGCAATAAAGTGATTAATAAAATAAATATATAAGCATTGGGAAGAAGGGGTAAAGAAATTGTCATTACTTAGAAATAAAAGTATGTGTTCTCAGTTTTTCCAGAAAAAGATCAAAATAAAAATTTATTTTATTTTTATATACCAGCAGCAAATATTTAGGAAAAAGACTATTTCTATTAGCATAAATTCACATAAAATGCATGAGAAAAATCTAATGTTAGGAGATGCAAAATCTCTGCATCTAAAACTATAACACAATTTTAAGAAAAATTAAGTATGACCGATGTTCTTGGATTGAAACTCTTGGTATTCTAAATATTGGTTTTCACTACAAATTGATCTATTCTCTTTACTCTCTTTACTGTATTCTCAGTAAAGTTCCCAATATGCTTGTTGATGGAAATTGATAGATTGTTTCTGAATTTTATGAATAAATGAAAAGAGGTAGGATAACCAAGGTATCAGTTATGGAAAATAATGTGTTGGGTGGCCATACATAGTATGATTTGAATACTGTTATAGCTTGATAAATTGTTGTTAATAAATTGTTACTAAACATATGCATAAAGAACTACCCTTTCCTTTGAGAAGGAGCAAATGCCTCATAATAGAAGGACTTATCACTGCATTTTCATTACTATGGCTCTATTCAAATGTCCTTAATTAAAGCTGAAGTTTCAATATTCCTCTGGATCAAAATAGGCATCAAGAGTCCACTCTTTTATGCTCACTTGAGAATAGAAAATTAGTTGTCGGAGTGGTGGATGGAAGTAGGACAATTTCCAGGATAATGATCATATGCTTTTGGCACAGCTGTGGTAAGGAATATTTACATTTGTTTAATCTCAGAGGATCCAGTAGACTCTGATACCAACCCCTAACTCCATGCCCCAGGAGACGATAGGAGTGTTATAGGGATAAAGGAAGCCTTTCAAGGCCCATTACTCAAGGAGTCAAAGGTTTTCAAGGCCTGAGGTCTGTGAAAAAGCAAAACTATAGCTTCTGCAATCAGTACAAATTTGACTACCAGATGCAGATGGGAGCTTTTTTCAGGTGAGATGTAAGCACAAAGAGAGCAAAAGATAAAGCACATAAAAATAAAAAGAAATGAGAAGAGAGATAGAGGCAGTAAAAAAACAGGAGAAGAGAAATTTGGATAGAGGAGAGAGGTGGGGAGGCCAGACTGACAGGGAAACAACAACACACACACACATATAATAGAAGGAGATTTACATGCTGAAAGGACAAAAATTGAAGGTAAGACAAAGTAGATGGAAATGACAGCATAAGACAGAAAAGAATTAATAGGGAAAAAAATGAAAGGTGTTTAGATAGTAAATTAAATGAAATGTAGGAGAGAAAAGTCTGCAGGAATAGAAACAGAAAAGGAATAAGGCTTGACATACAGAGGAGTAACCTTTAGATTCAGACATATTGGAAAAAAAACCAGCGGCTCAGTTGGGAAATGGGCTACTGCTTGCAGGATTAATTAAGACCGTACCTAAATGCAATTATCTTGTGTAATTTTCAGGTCCATTCAAATTGTAATTACAAAATAAATAGTGGGTAACTTTTAACATAGTCTGAGCCAAAATATAAATAAAGAGAGGAAAATCTTTAGAAGCACAATGCACATTTATGCCAGGTGGTGGGGGGAGTGGGGACGCTCAAAAAGGGTATCATTCCCTTTGGGAACAATTTTGAAATGTATGCAATGTTCCGCTCCATTACTTTTCAATAATTTTAAAAGAGGTTGGTCAGTGGAAGATAGTTTTGAGACCTGCAACCAGGATGCTGGAGAAGCTGTAATTAAACAATCTTCTTATCATCCTCAGTGATTCTCCTTTAATTACTTGGAAGGGATGATTGTGTAACATGACTTTTATTGATGCCTCTGCCATTTGAAACAGTCTTTTTTTTAATCACTCTTAGTTTCTACCCACTATTTACCTTTCAGCCTTACTGTGATTAGAATGTGTTAAAACAAACAATGAAACCAAAACAAAATGCAAAGAATCATTGTTAATGACCCAGAATTAGAGTCAGAAGAAAACTGACAGAGAAAAGGCATAACAAAGGAATTGTGGAAAGGGAAAGTTATGACAGATGGGGCAGTGAAAGAAAAGGACAAGGAAGTGAAAGGATATACTTGGGCTATACCTGCCTATCTTAACTTCAAGTCTAGAGACAGGCCTACAGATGAGGTTTTCTGACAATGTCAATCCATACACTGAGGACATGGAGCAGGAGAAGAGCAGTTGTAAAGAACAGTGATCCACCTTATTTCTTGCAATTTCTCTGAGTAGTGAAGAAAATCTGACTTAGTACATAGTTGGAAAAACTAAAGGGGTGAGCATGGAAGAATTTTCTGGCATAGAGTAAAGGAAGCTACTCCTCCATTGTATGTCCAATATTATCCAACATTATCTGTGTGTGTGTGTATGTACGTACACACGTGCACACTTTGATAAACTGAGCTTTAGAACATGTGAACAGAACAAAAGTTCCTGAGTGAACAAAAAGATAAAGTTTGTTAGGAACTTTGTGAGTTACTGAAAACTAGAGAAGAAAAATGCTGTTGAGAGGTGAAGAAGAATCAAAGTGCTGAATGAGTATTCTGCCTGATAGGTATAAGAATATAGTGAGTAGCTGACTGCCTTATTGAAGGCAAGTGCCCCAACTGAAGCTCAAATTAGACTGCTGGGACTGAAGAGCCAGGAAGCTGTCTGACTCAAAGAATATCCAGAATCCTGGGACTTGGAGAAAGAAAGAAAATTATTGAGAATCCTTATTATTTGGAGAGGGTGGCTTGGCTTTTCCTTCTGTTTCTTAGACATGTATTCTAAGCCAAAGCCCCCTCTGAAAGTATAAGATGTGCAGCTTCAAAACTTTCAGTCTTTACGCTATAAACCTGAGATAAGAATCAGTTAAGAGGCGTTAAATGTTTTTTGAAAACATATTCTCTAAAATTAACAAAATAGTAAAAGTCAGTGCCATGACATGAGACACTGAGGCCTTACTTGTTAATGATATTGACTTCAGGCCAGGGCTCAGACCTGTCAGACTCTCAAGCAGTCAGAGCCTAAAGGTCAACCGGGGGAGGTGCAGGAAATGCTGAGGCATTGCTGCATAGATTTCTGAAGGCTCTGAGGTCCAGACTCTAAAGGAAAACGCAAGTGAAGAATTTTCTCAGGAACAGACAAAAGGACTAGACGAAGCTAAAATAAGGAATCCCACAGGGCCTGGCTGTCATGCTGAAGACTGTTGACCAAGGACAGAGCTGCAGTCAATGCAGATCCGTGAGGGAAAATAAGTCCCAACATTAGAATCATATTTAGAAACAGGAGGAATGAACTTAGTCGTGTTCAAAACACACTGAGGTGAGTGTCTAGAGCTGCATTCTGGAATTGCCATGAAGTAAAATCAGAAAAACACTTAACATTCTGTTTGAATATTATTTTTAAAACATGATTATAAACATCATTTGGAGAAGAAATTGATCTACAGATGATAAATAGAAACAAACTACATTTATCACTAGTTTTCACATAATAGGTAACTGATACCTTGCTAAATATGTATTTTGTGAAAGCATGAGCAGGAAACCACTCTTAGAACGGCTTTCATCATTGCATTGTGAACTTATGCCTTAAAGATTTATTTTCAAAGTGCTTAAGCCTTGATCTGTTATATATATATATATGTATTTCTACCATGAAGATTTTACTTTAGGGAAGACTTGTACTAAATAGTTTAAAATTATGCAAGTATGAAGGGATTATGGGATTCTTTTTCTTATTTCCATACCCTCATTTCATATACTGGGATATTCACCTTTTTATCGTTAATATAATTACTATTTTAAATGATTAAATATTAAAAATTGTTAAATAAAAATAAACTAAATACAAAGTCTATTGTCGTGCATGAGAAGGCAGCTGAGAAGCAATAAATAAACCCAAAATGTGACCAACAGGAATCTTATATAAATCACTAGACATTTCCTCTGACTTTTCTTTATTTTCTTCTTCAGACCATATAGTAAAGGTCTCATTCTTTGCTCTTTTGCTATTTAAATTTTTCAGTGCCCTTAATGCAAACCCAACAATGTTGGGATGATCAGATTTGCATGACCCACACTATTGTTCTAAAGTTTGCTGCTTTTTATGACTGGGAAATATTTCTTCCCTCAGACCCAAAGAGGTACCCTCCTGTGTGAAGATGGAAAAAAGAGATGTCTCATCCTGATTGCACTACTTCTGCTCACAAGGAATAGCACCGAGGGATAAGAAAAGATAGCAGTGGATGCTCACCTCAGCGCAAGGCTGCAATTTTTGAGGCATTTTAAGAGTCAGTATGGATGTCTGGAATAGCAGTGAGGCTGTGGTGTCCACATTTATCCTGAGGGGTTTCCCTGGATGGAAATATATTCATCCTTGGCTCTCAATCCCATTCTGCCTGGCATACTTAATAGCATTTGTTGGTAATGTCATCATCGTCTCTGTCATTTGGAAAGAGTCCTCACTCCACCAGCCCATGTATTACTTCCTTTCCATCCTGGCACTAACTGACCTGGGTATGTCCCTGTCCACTCTTCCCACTATGTTTGCTGTGTTATGGTTGGATGCTCGGGAGATACAGGCAAGTGCTTGCTTTGCTCAGCTCTTCTTCATCCATACATTTACATTTCTGGAGTCTTCAGTGTTGCTGGCCATGGCGTTTGATCGTTTTGTTGCTATCTGCTGCCCTCTACACTACTCCGCTATCCTCACCAAGAGTGTAATTGGCAAGATCAGCTTGACCTGCTTGCTGAGAAGCATGGGGGTTGTACTGCCCACACCTTTGCTACTGAGACGCTATCACTACTGTCATGCCAATAACCTCTCCCACGCCTTCTGCTTGCACCAGGATGTTCTGAAATTATCGTGTTCAGATGCCAGGATAAACAGCATTTATGGACTCTGTGTTGTCATCACCACAATAGGTGTGGATTCGCTTTTCATCCTTCTTTCCTACGTCCTGATTCTCAATGCTGTGCTGGGCATTGCATCTCGTGAAGAGCAGCGAAAGGCACTCAACACATGTGTATCTCATATCTGTGTGGTGCTCATCTTCTTTGTGCCAGTTATTGGGGTGTCAATGGCCCATCGCTTTGGGAAGCATCTGTCTCCCACTGTCCACATCCTCATGGCTGACATCTACCTGCTTCTTCCCCCAGTACTTAACCCTATTGTCTACAGTGTCAGGACAAAGCAGATCCGCTTAGGAATTCTCCGCAACTCTGGGTTAAGGAGGAGACTTTAAGTAACATCTGTGCTCCAGTTTTCCCACTGATAATCTTGGGGCAGCTAGTTTAGTATAGTAAGAGGTAAAATAATTAGAGGTACAACTTTGGTTATATTCCTAGTTCTTTCACTTTCTGCATATGTGATCTCAGTTAATGTTTTTAACCTTTATATTTTCCTTGGCAAAAGTCTGATAATAACTGTGGCCTTTAGTCACCTGAAGATCACTGTGAGACTTAAATGAGACAATGTATGTATAAGAGATTGTTTTAAAAACTGTACAAATACATTAAAGTTAATAATACCAATTCCTTAGTAAATGTAACTCTATTCATGTAGTTTCTGTTTTTAATTATCTATATCCAGAAATCAATTCCCCCGCTTTCTAATAAATTTGCCCATGATTCATATCTCATGCCATAATATCATAACTTTTTTTCTGAAAAGATTCCTGACTTTTTAGGGCAACTTTGGATGCCTGAGTTCTTGGTAGGAATTTGGATTGCTGTTGTGACTATTGGCTGTGGACTAAGACCTCATCTCACACCGCACACTAAATTTCATCTCAGTCTACTTCCCTTAAGACCCTGGGTTAAGAGGTTCTCAGAAAGCCTGTGACATGAATGAAGGGCAAAATAGAATTCTAAAGGACACCCTTTGGCAGGAGGATAGAACAAGATACGAATACAAGTGAAGCCACAGTTTTGACAAAGACTTAAGTGTATGAACGTGGGGGCTAGAAATGACCCAGCCATTCTCTTTATTTTACTCTAGCCTTGAGCATAAGGACAAACAGAAAGGGGTCTTAAGACTGACTTGGCTCACCCGAGTACAGGAAATATATATATTTCATGCTAATTATTATGCTATTTGTGTTGAAATCTTAAATTAGATTAATTACCTAATTCAAATTCTAATTCCATTAAAAAAAAAAAAACAGCATCTAATTTCCTGCTAATCCTTGTTATCTGAGTTTAAAAAATGACATGAGGTCTAAGAACTTGGAATACCTAATCCTCCATCCTGACAGAGCAAGTGAGGCTAACACTATAGAGATACTGAACCAGAAAAATTCTGGACTTGGGAACATAAAAAAAGTCACCTTAACCGGAAAAAGCTCTCAAACTTTTTTTTCTATAATTTTAATTTTTAGGAGTTATTCAGATATTCTGAATATTAGTAATTGTAAGATATTTGAGTTACAATATCTTCTATACTCTATAGCTTAAGTTGTGTGCACTTTAATGTTATCTTTTGATAGCAAGAATTATTCTTAATTTTAATGAAGTCCAATTTATCATTTAGAATTTTTTTTAATTTTACTGTTAGTGTTTTTTTATGTCCTTTTAGGAAATACTTTTCCACTATATTATTCAATGTCCAATCAGGAGGCAGAAACAGCACAGTTACTTGAACAGGATTACTTAATATAAATAATTATTAACTTTAACAAGGAATTAACTTTAAAAGGGCAAAAACCAATTCTAAAGAACGCACTAGAGCTGAAGGAGAATATTCAAGGAAAGGACAAACTTGGAAGTGTGGAAGTGGTCTCCTTCCCAAAGCTAAGGTTTAGACTTCATTGGAGAATGTGCGTTTGCAGCCTCCTGGGTGCCAGTCAAGTTCACTCAGGTTTCCTGGGCAAGCAGGGAATGCCCCCTACGGGATACAGGTGGACCACGGCTGGCAAGCAGAAATTCCCTTTCAGTCTGGGAAGCTGGAAGTGCCACGCTGCGGTGCTATTGGTTTGAGGTTGTCAGGCAGAAAACTGTAGCTGGAACTAACAATCAGGAACGGACTTTCAGGGTAAGACAGCCTAAGGTCCGAAGCTGACCACTAGGACAACTATGAGATTCAATTGTAACACGCTTGCAGGATTACTGAGATTACTGATTTCTACTTTTTTCTCCTTCCTCCTTCGATTTGATTTGTTCTACTTTTTCTAACTTCCTGAGATGGAAACCAAAATTATTGCTTTTCATTCTTTCTACTTTTGTAATATATTCATTTAAGGAAGCACATTTTCCTTGCAAGGAGGATGTTAGCTACAGCTCACACACTTTATATGTGGGTTGTCTTTATTATTCAGTCAAGATACTGCCCAGTTTTCATTTTGAGTTCTAATTTAGTCATGGAATATTTTGAACTATATTGTTAATTTACATGCAATTTTTCTAGTTATTTTTTATTTTTAAAAATGAATATAAGATTTGTTGGTCTTTGCTTACCACTCAGCTATGGTTGATATTTGGAAGTGTTCCATGTGTGGTGGAAAGAACTTAGAGCCTGTCATTGTTGGGTCAGTGTTCTACAAATGTCAGCATTAAGTTTATTAATTATTAGTTAGATCTTCTATAAGTTCTCATATTTCTCGTATGTTTTCAACTTTTGAGAGAAATGTGTTCAAGTTCCATCTACTATTGTAGGCTTGATAATTTCTCTATTAATTCTTTCAATTTGTGTTCTATACATTTGGTATCCTTGTTAGGATGCATAAAAACTTAGAATTATGATTTTTTTTTTTTTGCCAAATTGGTCCTTATTATGACACTTTTTCTGTAGTAATTCTACAGAAAAATTTTCTGTTGTTTTCTTATATTAGTATCATTGCAGTAACTTTCTTTTGGTTGTTATCTGCATAGTATATCCTTTTCCATTCTTTCACTTGCAACAAGTTTCCTCATATTAAAATTGCTTTACTTGTAGTTATGAAAAAAATTGATCCCATCTGAAAATTTTAGCCCTTTACTTCAGTATGCATTTTATATTTAAAACTTATATATATTCAAATTCCACAAGACATTTGACTGTTGTTTAGTAAATCATTTTAAATAATCTCATCCGTGTATTTATCCTTTCTTTCCTTCTTCATTTTCTTCTTTAATTCTATGTTTCAGTCTAGGATCATTTTCCTACTGCCTTTTATTTATTTTATTTATTATTTATTTATTTTTTCTACCACTTTTTATTTTTGACTTACTGGAAAGAAATTCCACCAGTTGCAGTCTGGAAATATTTTATTTAATGTTAAAACTCTAAGATATTTTTTGTGGTTATGGAATTCCAGGTTGCCAGTTATTTCTTTTCAGCATATTAATGATGTTACTATGTTGCCTTCTGGTTCCCATTGTTTCTGTAGAGTCAGCTTTCAGTGCTCCTGTTCCTTTGGAGGAAATGTGCCCCTTTTCCTTCTGGCGCCTTTTAACTTTCACTGGTTTTACGAATTTTTACCACGATGTGCCTAGTTGCTGGTCTTTTTATTTATCCTGCAAGTATTCTGCTGTGTTCTTTAGCCTTGGAATTTATGACTTCCATCAGTTTGCAAAACTTCTTATTTATTGTTTCTTTCTCATTTTCTCCTCTCCTTAAACTCCACCATTTGTTGGGACATTTAGACATGTTTCACATGCCAGTTATTCTCTGCCATATTTGTTATTTATTTATTTTTCTTGGTACTTCACTTAAAGTATTTCCTTTTATAGCACAGTGTTATTTGAGTGAAGGCATGTTCTCTCCCAACTGAAGTGCCTCAGGAAAGTAGCTATGATTGCTATTACCTGATGTCTTGAACCCTTATGTCGATATTACGTTTCAATAAACAAACTGATTCAGCAAAGAAGCTGTACTCCTCTAGCTAATAAGGTAAGAAATCCTTACTCTTAGAGTATAAAATACAAATATTTTACGATCTAATATTCAGTTTTTTCAACTTGCACATCCTAAAGCAGGCAGATCTCCATGCTAATTTTCAAATACCCTTCATGAAATCTTTGCTTCAGGCTCAATGATGAAATTGTACTTCTGTGAACAAATCTTCCAAAGCATACATACGCATACATACACACACACACACACACGAGCACACACAACACACACTGTCATCACCATCCCTTGGGAAAGTGATAGGGGTGGGGTGGGCACGACACAGTCCTGTTGTACCTACTAGCCAGAGAACCTTGTGGTTCTCACAGCATTGACCCTCTCTACACAGGAGCACAAGCTGCTCACACCCTTTACTATTTCTACAAACAGAGAAGCTGCAGTGAGTAACTGGGCTCCTTCCCCCACCCCTAAGGCCAACAGCAATGAGTGCAACCGGGTCTTTTGTGCTGCAGCAATCAGGAAGAAACAGGAAGGCCCTGCCTCTCAGTTGTTGGCTGTTGAAACAGGACAGCAAAGGCTCACAGTCTTGATCCTTTCTGGACAGGAACCCACAACACTCTGGGGCTTTTATTATAACCCACTATAGAAGCAGAGGTTCAGAGGGATATAGGAATAACTTAACTTTGTAGGAATGTGAGGAATACTTTACCAAAGACCACCATCTGCTGAGAAGTCTGGGAAAGTACAATGCGAGAAACTACTTTCCTACCCCTTTCTCTTGGGCCCTTTGATACAGGTTTGCACCCCACTCCCCGAGTGGGACCTTGGCCCTGGTTTGGATGGAAAATACTGACAAACTTAGTGCCAAAGGAAACCATCAACACGCATCCAATATAAAATCTTAGGTGAGTGGGAAACCAAAACAATCTTATTCAGATAATCAGACATCTAGAAACCAGCAAAATTACAAGGCATATTATAAAACAAGAGGATATATGGCCAAACCAAATGATCAAGTTAAAAAGCCAGGAAATACATAATTTGGAACAACTTATCAAAGGTGGTCAAATGACTCTCCAAAATGATTTCAGTGAGATACTTAAAGAAATAAATGGTAGTGAAAAGAAACTGGGAGGGTGCACGGGTGGTTCAGTGGCAGAATGCTCACCTTCCATGTGGGAGATTCAGGTTCAATTCCTGGACCATACATCTTAAAAAAAAAAAGAAAAAAAAAAAAAGACACTGGGAGAGCATAAAGAAGAATTTGAAAGATTGCACAGAAAAATAGAAGAGTTTGTGGGAATGAAAGATACAATAGATGAAAGCAAAAATATACCAGAGACGCACAACAGATAATTTGAAGAGGCAGAAGAAGGGATATGAAAACTAGAGGACAGAGCAACTAAACTCAAACAGACAAATGAACAAATGGAGAAAAAATGGAAAAAACTTGAGCTGGGTTTCAGGGAAATGATTGATAGCACAAAGAACACAAAAATATGCATTATAGGTGTCCCAGAAGGAGAAGAGAAAGGGAAAGGCTGAGGAAGAATATTTGAGAACATAATGGCTGAAAATTTCCAAACTCTTATAAAAGACATACATATACAAATCCAAGAAGCCTAACATACTCCAAAGAGAATAAACACAGATAGACACACTCAAAGTCCTATGCTAATCAGACTGTCAAATGCTGAAAAAAAGGAGAAAATCCTGAAAGCAGGAAAAGTGATTCACCAAATACATAGAAAGCCACACAAAGCTCGGTGCTGACTTCTCATTAGACACCATGGAGGCATGAAGGCAGTGCTATGATATATTTAAGACAGTGAAAGAGAAAAATTGCCAGCCAGTAATTATTTATCCAGCAAAGTTGTCTTCCAAAAGTGAGGGAGAGCTTAAAATATTCACAGATAAAGAAAAGCTGGGAAAGTTTGTTAACAAGAGACCTGCCCTGAAAGAGAGTTCTGCCAGCTGAAAACAAGCAAACAAACAAACAAAAAACTAAGAGAAAGAGTATTAGAGGAATTCATAGAAGTGATAATTATCAGTAAGGGTAACTTAAAAAATTAAAAGGGATAAAAAAATAATAGATCTGAGGATGGGTAATGGTGGCTCAGTAGCAGAATTCTCGCCTGCCATGCTGGAGACCCGGGTTCGATTCCCAAGGCCTGCCCATGCCAAAATAATAATAATAGTAATAAATCTGACAAATAAAAGCCATAGGATAAAATCCTTGAAGCAAGGACTGCTTTTACAGTAATAACATTGAATAGTAATGGATTAAACTCCCCAATCAAAAGACACAGATTGGTAGAATGAATAAAAAATTATAATCCTACTATATGTGGTTTGCAAAAGTCTCATTTTAGACCCAAATATACAATAGTTTGAAAGAGAAAGGGTGGAAAAAGATATTCCATGCAAACAGCAACAACAACAACAAAAAGCTGGGGTAGCTATACTAACATCAGACAAAAATAGACATTAAAGGAAAAAATGTTATGAGGCAAAGAAGCACTCTATAATTAATAAAAGGGGCAATTGACCAAGAAGAAATGACAGTCATAAATCTTTACCTAATCAAGGTGCCCCAAAATCCAGGAGGCAAACACTGGCAAAACTGAAGGAAATAATAGACTTTTCTACAATAATGGTGAGCAACTTCAACACAACACTTTTTCCAATAGATAGAACATCTGAAAAGAGGATCAATAAGGGCACAGAGAACCTAAGTAAAATGATAAATGAACTAGAGCTAACAGACATATATAGAACTTTGCACCCCAAAAGAGCAGGATATATATTCTTCCCAAGTTCTCATGGACATTCTCTAGGACAGAACACATGCTGGGACACAAAATGGGTCTTAATAAATTTAAAAGG